>CAUYQG010051135.1:0-15549 GCA_963574415.1 Tarsius wallacei | reverse complement strand
GCTACCACGCCCGGCTAATTTTTTGATTTATTGTAGAGATGAGGTCGTGCTTGCCCAGGCGGGTCTCGAACCCACGGGCTCAGGCAATCCACTCACCTCAGCCTCCCAAAGGCGCAGGATTACAGGCTGAGCCACCAGCCCAGCTGATAATTTTTTTTACAACCCCTCCCCAGCTTGTTTTGTACTAATTAGCTTTTCTAGCCTAAGTATTTGCATACGAAACAAATTAAGCTAATCAGCCCTTCCTGACACAGACCGCATCAACATGGCAACAGTCATGTGACTAGTCTACTCATCTGCCTGCCACCCATCACCCAATGACAGTACCTGTCCTCACCTGTTCCTTTGTGGTGCTGTGAAAAAGACCACCACCCAATCACTTTAACAACCTGCCCACATCAAAGAGGTTTAAAAGCATTCAACCTCAAGCATCCATTTGTCATTGTTTTGCTAAGCCCTGATCTGCCCATGTGATTCTTTGAGCTGTGGCCACGTTTTCCTAAGCGTTGGCCCCTCCCCTACGTTGCGGAGGTTACTATCTTCCCTGCCCTGCCCTGCCCTCCTCTCCTCCCTTCTCTTCTCTCATTTTCTAAATGAACCATATTTTCCCATCTAACTTCTGTGCAATTCTTTGCATCTGTCACACAGCACTGGATCGCAGAGCCCCTCTAGTCTGACCTAACGTTCTTGGAGGTCCTGCTGGGATTTTGACCTAACAAACCCCAAAAAATAAAACCTGAGGAGTCAACCTGTGGAGAATAAACCACTACATACTTTTAAGAAACAATACAGGGTAAAAAGAGCTAATATTTTAAAACTAAAACAACCTTTATAATGGTACCAAGATTAAGCTATAGTTTTTTCCTTTTTAAAAAGATTTATTTCCATCTGACCAAGTGAAATTGATGTAACTGCCAATTAGAGCCCCACGCAATTATTTTGCCAATCAATTTATATTTCTATTTAACAAGCCTGACAGTTACTTTTTAAAAAAACATTATGAAATATTCTTCAATTAAGTCAAGAATTATTTAACAGATAAATATTCTTAATGGGCCTCTCTTGAGGTTTTCAATAAGCTGTGCACTTGATTAACCCCACCAACTTGTCTGGCACAATCGTAATTTCTACAAATGAGATAGAAAGGGGGGTCGTAAAGAAGGAATTAATCACAGAGCAATCTGGACATCAGTCATACTAGAGCTCACCATTCATATTAGTAAAGCAGTAGAATGGACTGACTCTTACTACCATAAAATACACTCACGTCTTCAAGATCTCCACAGGGTGATTTCCTCTGTGGGTGTCTCCCTGATCACATGGCAGATGGACAGTGGCCAGAGGGGAAGGGAGGCCACCCACCTAAGACCCGCTAAAGCATCACATAGGCGTGAGGGTCCACCTTCAGGTACAAGAAACACCCACTGGAGTCCAGGTCTAAGAGATTTTATGTTACCAGCAAAACTCTTAAGTTAATGATAATGAACGTGCCAGACACTCACAATCCAGCTGTCACCCAACACTATCCGAACACATGATGACTCTCAGCACTAGAGCTCACACAGCCTGTACAAACCAATGATGGACTCTTTTCTTTGAACAAGAATTTAACTCAATACATATTTATTGAGGCTGGGTATGGTGGCTCATGCCTATAATCCCGGCACTTTGGGAGGCTGAGGTGGGAGGATTGCTTGAGCCCGGGAGTTTGAGACCAGCGTGGGCAACATAGTGAAACCTCATCTCAAAAAAATAAAATAAGATATAATATTTATTTGTTTGTTTATCAGGCACCTCCCATATGCCAGGCATGTGGAAGGCTGCAAGAGATACAAAGATAAGCAACATACGGCCCCTACATTCCAGGACATCAGTCCAGTAAGGGACACAAGGCATCACTGAGGCTGACTCTACACGCAGAGGGGATGCTGGACCTGAGGGTGAACATCCCAGACAGGGAAAGGGAACTCCCCTAAGGGCGGCCACTTCAGAACGCATCCCACCACACTGCCACCTAAACATGTCTACGGGACATGCATAACCAAAAAGAAGACATCCTCACGTGACTTTAAAAGGATGATTCTGAAGGAGCTGGGTGGGGGATGGGAGGCATGCAACACAGGTGCTCTAGGTGGCTTCCTTTGCATTACACAAATGATAAAAGTGATCAATTATGTGAGATGTAATAATGAGAAGGCCCACTGATGTCTATGTTCTACAACTATGTGCTGTTATCTTCTTTTCTAGCCCTTTCGTACTGAAATTCCTAAAGGCAATATTGTTCATAAATCTAAAGTTCCCTTGTCCTCCACTGAAACTATTTTTTAACACAATTTTTTGTTTGTTTGTTGTTGTTTGAGTTGAAGTCTCATTCTGTCACCCAGGCTGGAGTGCAGTGGCACGCTTCAGCTACCGCAGCTTCGACCTGCTGGGCTCAGGTGATCCTTACACATCAGCTTTCCAAGTAGCCAGAAATACAGGCGCACGCTACCACGCCCAGCTAATTTTTTGATTTATTGTAGAGACGAGGTCTCACCGTGTTTCCCAGGCTGGTCTCAAGCTTGCAGGCTCAGGCAATCCTCTCACCTCGGCATGCCAAAGTGCTTGGATTATAGGCTTGAGCCACCACGCCCGGCCTTGACACAATTTTGATGAGTAGCACTCTTAAGAAACAACTGCTTTGTAACAGAATAACAACAATGGCTAAAATTGACTGAGCACTTCCTAGGGGATAATTATGTTTCTAAGTGCTAAGATTAACAACTGTCTTTTAGCTTCTTTGTCTTGTAACATAAAGTCAATGTACAAGATAGAATGCTTATTAGCAAAGCATTATGAACAAAAATGAAAATAATTCTGCATCTCAACATCCTACACCAGTAACTTCCTAGAACACATTACATACCAAGGGATTTGGATTAGAGAGGGAATTTTTACAAGTTCCCCATTGCCATTTCCAAACACTCTCTAGTCCACGAGCTTATGAAATCCTTCCATAGACCTGTGTCATTGGGTTTTTCCACCTGCTCTCTGACACGGTTGCTGTTATCTACCTACTTCTACAGGAAGAATTACACAAGAGTACACTTCAGAATAGACCAAGTAACGACTTCTCTGCTTCTTACATATGTGGTTTTGGCATGTTACTGAATTTATTTCAGCATGGCTTCCTCTCCGGAAAATGGGAATCATAATACCAATTTTATAGAGTTGTTGCTAAGTAAGGCTTTACAGGCCAGGTGCAATGGCTCACACCTGTAATCCTAACACTTTGGGAAGCTGAGGTGAGAGGCCCAGAAGTTCAAGACCAGCCTGGGCCTTGGTGACACCTAATCTTTACAATAAATAAAAAAATCAGCCAGGTGTGTTGGCACCTGTCTGTAGCCCCAGCTACATGGAAGGCTGAGGTGGAAGGATCACTTGAGCCTAGCAGGTCGAGGCTGCGGTGGCCACGAGTATGCCACTGCACTCTAGCCTGGGTGACAGTGAGACTCCAACTCAAAAAAGAAAAAAAAAAGCTATGTGGAGTCAGCTCTCGGGGCAGCCAGCCCCAAGTCAAAGTGCTCAGCCTCAGGCCATTCCCAGACAGATGCAGAACTCTGGCAACTGAACCAGCCTTGCCCCCACCTCCAAGCCCCCATATCCCCCAGGATGATGCCAGCATCCACTGGACAAACTATCCAATGTCCTTCTCTCAAAATTCCCTTAAGTCTTCAATTTCCGATGACTTCAATCTCTACCACGTCCATGACCTTGTTATTACTGAGAGCTCCATCCCTGAAATCTTCAAAACGAATATCCTTCTCTATGACCACAACCTCCTAACCTTGACGCTCAGGGCCTCCAGTCCTCAGACTCCTCTGTTCTGCCCCATCTCTCATCTCCCTCTACTCTCCATCCCGCCTGGACTTCCTAGTTTCTCACATTAGCAAAAGAGAATCCCCAATCTATACCTGCTCCAGGACACCGCCCCCATCATCACACGTGGCTGGTGAAACTCCCACCCCAAGAAGGCCGACCCTCTGCAGTCTCCCCACCTCCATCTGGGCGACAGGGGAACTCACCAGGGAGTCCTCCGACCATGTGCCTTTGCTCCAGTGTGGGAACCTGTTGCTTTCTGGGTTTCTCCCTGCTCCCCCTGCATGCTAGATGGTGCCACCTTGCCCCTCCCCAGCCGCCCTGATTGGGTCATCTTCTGATCCTCTCACACTACCAGTTCCCGTCTTGCTCATTGTGTGTTTTCCACTAGCCTCAGCAGACGTAGAGACAAACTCAAAGGTCTCGTGTTCTCTAACTCAGGCTTGGCCAGAACATTCCTAAGACCAGACACCAAAGTCTTCAGGAGCAGCAGGTGAATGTCCCCACAGCTACATGGCAAAGAGCAACTCTGAGTTAGTCACCATATCTTGTTAGAAAGATAAGTTGGTTAAATATTCACATACCAGTTGCCAGAGTTTTTTTAAAGTACAATATTCTTTTTATTTGTATAATATTATCATCATAAAGTTGAGTTTATGTCTGAATCTGTTAAATAAGGCAAAGTATCTTCCAGCACTATTAAGAAGTTTAATAGTTCTAAAGACTAATGACTTATAATCTTAGAAAATGTTTGTTAAAGAGTGTATTTGTTGAAATGTTTTTTATAGAAAACTTCACTGGAGTTAAAATTTTGTCACAGGAGGTCGATTTTACCCATCAATACTAGGAATACTTAACTCATTATTATATTATGATCTACAGCTAAGTAAGTCAACCTGAGCAAAAGGTATGCACAGATTTTCTTAAAATGAGTAATACAACCCTAAGCATTTTTTCTCCTTATAAAGTGACTGATACACATTGTGGAATCACAGTTTATATTCATGTACAGTATCTAGCAGGCTTATCAAACAAACAAAAAATTATAACTCAAATCTATTAATAGCAACAAGACTATTACAATGTTCACATAAATGGGGAAGTGGAGAGTGAGATACCATTTGCTTAAGGAACAGACAGAATTCACACTCAGATCTTTCTGAGCCAAAAGCCTGTCTTTCTGCTCACTGGGGTTTTCAGATCCAGCTACATTGGCATTATGTACAGAGTTTAAAAACAAAATGCAAAAAAATCGATGCCTTCTCTCTTCCAGTCCCCCATTCAGATTACTTGCCCTGGGATGGGTCCCGGCCAGGGTTAAGAACCAAAGCACTATACCAGTCATGTTCTAATAGATCCTTCGGTCCTATCAACTTGCACTCCCACTATCCTTTAAGTTGGCAAACAGATGCACAATCTCAAAGATAATCTTGTCCCAAGCAAGGAAAATGGAAGCTTGTGATGTCCTGTGGTCTAAGAACAGGTGATACAAGCTCTGCGGTGGCCAGTGTTGGTACCAGCACTAATGGACAGGTGGCATGATTCCAGGAGTCTGGAGAAGGTGCAACAGAGACCTGCCAATGCACAAATGCTGAGCAGAGGCAGAAATGAAAGCACACGCTGTGAGACAAACAAAGCACAGCTCCGGGTGGGGCAAAGGGCCCACAAGGGCAGGAGGATTCATGCGGCACCATAGTCCCTGGGTGGCACAGAACTACACTGACAATGGTGTTACAAGGAATTATTCTCGCTACGGTATTTAGAATGCACAGGGGTGACCAAAGGCACATAGACCCCTGGGAACTTGTTGCAACAAAACATTTGGAGGATCATGAGAAGCCAAAACAGTCCGGTGACCCCAAGAAACCCAACCCCTGAGAGAACATGGAGAAACAACTGGTTTGGATGAAGGAAGAACGAGGTGTATCAGACTCCCGACTGGGGACTGAGGGGCCGGCGCAGTGGCAATGCAAGAGGAAGTGGCATGGACCGCCGCCAATGCTCGGTAAAGTCAAGTTTTACCAAACTGAGTTTATTGCTGTTAAGCTTGTTTCTAAACTCAAATTAATAAAACACACGTTTCTTTATAAAGGCAAATTTTCTGAGACTAAAACTTACTTCACAACTTAGAAGGAATTTTAAAAATAACAATTTTCCAAGTAACATAGTCATAAGAATTATATGAAGAATGAAATAACTAAACCCACATCTATTAATTTAGCAAATTGCCTTTCAAGCCAGCAATCTACTCAGCAAATGTCAGAATTCTATTCAGCGGAGTAGGTACTGAACGCTTACAGTCGTGAACAATTTCTACAGAGTTTCTAGGAGAGGCCATCGGAACTCATCAGGAATGCCTCCCACTATACCCTGGCCCAAAGACCACCTCTAATGTGCTTATCCATACCCATGGTACTTTCGATAATGGAGTGGTCAAACAGAACAGTTCGTCCACATCATTTTAAGAACTTTCCTCCCACAAACTTGGTATTAATCAAATCCTTTACAGATGTGAAACAAATTTCAATATTCTTTAAACAAGTATGGGACAAGGGGGAAAAACAAAGATCAACACACAACAGCAGAAAAATATGTATAAAGACTCTAACAGCTTTTATTACAATGGTGCAAGGTAGTATTTCATCCAACACTCACCAACAACAATCCGTCATCTTCTATAAAACAGTTCCAGTAAGTTCAAACAAAAAAACTAAAAGATACATTCTCTGTAATAATTCTCATACAACTGTTTAGTGTTCAAACTTGATGTCACTCCAAAAAAATGTAATCATTTTCTAGCAAACATATGGCAAAAAAAGTTTGCTGTTTTATTTGTTTGCCTATAAACATATCAGAACATGCCTCACAATTAAAAACTTGTTATTACAGCACTCCATGACATCAATATCTATTCGTGCTTAGTATCAGCCATTTGTACCAAATACCATAGAATACAAAATGATAGGAAATATAAACATCGATCTGTATTTCAAGTTTATAACATTTTATTTACAAAAAAATAGGCTGGAAGGAAAAGGGTTTATGCCCCCACATTCTTTCCTGGGGGAGAACTGTTTTGCGTCATTTCTAATGCTTTTTCCCTCTAACAATTTTTAAAGTCACATTTGAACTCCTTCAGAATTGTATTTGTCAACTAGAAGCTCAGGTGAAGAGGAGGAAGGAAAATGGGGGAGCAGGGAGGAAGGGGGGAGGACGGTGGGCGTACAACAGTCGGCACATAAATAAATGGCTGTACTGACATGACTCTGCGCTGCGCCTCATGCACTGGGCGATGCACGCACGCTGCTCGGACACCAACACCACATGTCGTTATTTACAGGACAGCGGTCTTCTCTGAGTTCTGAAGGACACCTGTTCCCCAACATGACATGGTCAAACAGTGACTTGCAGGCAGACACTAAGACATGACTCCGAAGACAGGGTTGTGGCGGCAGATGCTGGGGCCGTACTCTTCATAGTCCTTCTTGGTGTGACAGACCTGGAAGAACTCTGGCTACAAGAGGAAACGGCAGAAGGAAAGTGTAAGTATTTCAGAAGAACGCCAGATAAACGAACTACTCAGCAAATGAGAAACTTCCCTTGTCCAAGCTCTTTTCCTTCTCCAGACCACCACTGCAAGACTCTGACCTCTCTAATGTACTGAACAATTAAAAATGTGTTTAGCTTCTATTTTCTTAGGACCAACTATGTGCTGGCCCAGCACTAAGAATGTGTTAGCTATTAATGAATTTGAGAGGAAAACGTAATAATCATTTGGAAAGGTCATTGGAATTCATGATTAATGCAAGATCTTTTCAGATTATTTTTTGAGTTTCACTTATCCATATTATCTGTAACCCCAAAATATAAAGTATACTTGCAAATTAGTTGCTCGATATAAACGGTCACTAAAATGTCTTAATTAATATCTTACAGAAGTAAACATCCGTTTAGAGCTAAACAATTAGAGTACACAGTATTTAAACTTTATGGACAATATTTACTCAATCTCACCAGAGAACACAGAAATGAAAATACAGAACAATCTAGAAAGGGACTTACAGTCGAGGCCAGCATTGAGCCTCCAAACCACACGGCATAGCGTTGCATGTGATGTGTTATCACCTGAACCTCCACAGGCTTAGGCTGGAAAATAAAGCAACTGATAGATATTTAGTCCAAGCACACAAATGAATGTTCACCCTAGCAACCTTTCAGCTGACAAGATGACAGCTTCCTTCCATCTTCATGGCACAAGTTCATGTCCTCCTGTGGTGGCACTCACGGACACTGCCTCTGTGAGGAATGCTGAGGTACTCCTGCTGCCAAATTCCCTGTGGTCCCAGCCCCAGTGATTCAGAGGAACAAAGCATGCTGGGAAGTGGAGGTTCCCTCTCACAACACTAAAAGCACTTTAGAAGGTAAAATATCCAAGCACCTAACCTAACTGATTTCTTTGACCAAATGAGATGTTTTAGCACTGCAGAGCTCATTCCAAATAAGACTGACTATCCCCAAAGTCCTCAAAGAAACTGCACTTCTCCCACTGGCCCCTCTACAGCAGGCTCTCTCCCTTGCTTCCACTTCCCCTATCAAAGCCCACTCCCGGTTAGAGCCCAAGGAAAATCACCAACTAGTTAAGAATTACTATCTTGGAGGAATACACCGTAGCTCCTACTAACATTAGTTATTCTAATTTAATGAGAACATTTTCAAAAGACATTAAAGGCCCCCGTCATCAATTAATCCCATCCCTTTGGGACACTGGTCATTACACTCCATGCCTGACCTCTTACAACACAAAAGAACCCTGCTGGCACGTGTACGGCCATGGGAGCTTGACACTGTCAGTGCTGGATTATCAGGCCTACCGGTCTCAACCACATGCTTGGAGTGAGTGCAGGCAGCGAACCTCTGTGGCAATTTCACAGCGTGGCTAAGACCGTAATTTGAGCTTGTTTTTATTTCATGCTCCTTCAGCTCTGTGCTAAGAAGAGGGGGCCAAGCTGATCCCAGAGCAGAAACCCGCCACTCGGGGATGGAGGGGTACCGGCTCCTACCTTGATTCTCCCGCCGCTGAGCTCCTCGCTGAGTTTTAACCTGGCATCCACCACTCTTTTCAAGTCTCTCTGCAGCCGACGTCCAAAATCCCTGAACATCGTCGATCCTCCTGAAAGAACGACATTCTAGAAGACACAAAGCAGGGGAGTTGCCTTAGATGAAATCACCACCCACAATGCTCTAGTAACTGCCCACAACCAAATGCCCAATGTCCAACCACTGTGTGAATGATACACTTTATATGAAGATATTCTAATTGAAGCAAAGTTAATGCAATCCAAAAAGCGTAGACTGTATTTGTTTTCCTGTGACAACGCGTCACACACAAGACTCAACAATTAAGTTCGCAAACTTGCCACCGTGTGCTTGCATTGGCAGCACTGTACAAACAACTCGGTAAGGTTTCATAACCTTGGTATATCAGTCTCAGAGCTGTGTTCATGTCGACCTGCAGAGTGTCTTGCTGAGTGGCGTTCATTATAGTTGTTGCATGTTTTTGTGTGCTGTTGTGAGAATGTCAGAGCTTGAATTAGAGCAATGAACAAACAATAAATATCTTGTTAAACTTGGCAAGAGTGGAAATAAAATCAGGGGCACGTTAGTCCAAGTTTATGGAGATAATGCCATGAAGAAAACAACAGTGTACAAATGGATTAAACGTTTTTCTGAGGGGAGAGAAAAATCACTAATGAAGAGAGGTCAGGACAGCCAGTAACAAGCAGAACTGACAAAACATTGCAAAAATTCATCAAATTTTAAGTCAAAATCATCAGCTGACTGTGAGAAGCATAGCAAACCAAATAAACATTGATAGAGAAACCCCTACTCACCTGATCTGGCCCCCAGTGACTTTTTTCTTTACCTGAAGACAAAGGAAATTTTTAAAGGAAGACATTTGATGCCATTCGGGGCATCAAGGGTAATACGACAACAGCTCTGATGGCCATTCCAGAAAAAGAATTCCAAAATTGCTTTGACAGGTGGACTAGGTGCTAGTGTCAGTGCACAGCTTCCCAAGGGGAGTACTTCGAAGGTGATCGTAGTGATATTCAGCGATGAGGTGCATAGCACTTTTTCTAGGATGAACTCTTGAACTTAATTTTCAGACCTCATGTTGTTCCTCTCAGCACTTTTACTATAACCAAGTGAAAACAGAAAGCAATTGTGCTCCATCTGGGCCCTGTAGACCCGTGGAACCCTTGAACCTTTTCGGAAGGATAATAAGGGGAAGAAAGCATATCCAAATTGCTTTCAAATAAGCCTTACCATACCGCCCACTACCCATCCAGTACGCTCAGACTGTGCTAAGTGGCCACATCAGAAGCTTGTGTGTGGAGGGGTGAGGAAGTGGGAAGTGTCATTAAATCACCTGTCCCACTCTGTCCCTCCTAAGATGTTAATCAGCCCTTTGTCCAGCATCTCCACACTAAGTTATGCACCCATTAGTCATCAACACAGCCTGCTCCAGCCACTGACACTGATATCTAGCCACTGACATGGGTGCACGTGGTGATCTAGGATCACACAAGCAGCTGATCCTCCTTCTGATTACTGTCAGAGGTCAGTAGTAGCCTAGCACCATGCCACAGAGTCTGTGTCATTCACCTCAACTCCATCTTGTCACCTAGGCATTTTATCACTCCACACCATCAAAAGAGGATGGGCGAGTGTAGAACAGTAAGATGTTTGGAAAGAATGAAAGACAAAGCATTCACATAACTAACTACAGTATATTGTTATAATTATTCTATTTTAATATTAGTTATTGTTAATCTCTTACTCTGCCTAATTTATAAATTAGACTTTATCATCGATAAGTATGTACAAGAAAAATTACATATAGTCTCGGGCATCCACTGGGGGGAAGTCTTAGACCATATCTCCTGCAGATAAGGGGGGAACACTGTAAATCTGAATTTACCTTTCTTACAGGAAATACCATTTGGGAAAACCTCCATGGGGGCCAAAAATATGCATACACATTTTAGAAGATGTCATCTATGTGCTACTTTTCAAAGTTGAGTTGAATTACGGTAGCAATGTGTAACTCCAGAAGTCAAACATGACTTGTCTTCATCTTTTGTTATCGGTATGTATTGAGTATTCCAATTTTATTACCACTTTTTTCCTTTATCACACTGTGTATACATTTGTTGGCACCCTCTGTATATACTGAAAATAATCCTACAGGAGTTAAGACAGTCCTGCTTCAAGGTCCTCTCCACGCTAGCTCGTCCTGAGGCCCTGGAGCAACAGAGGGCCACCTGCCACAGGCACACCTCCCAGTCAGTTGCGTGCCTGAACAGTGGTCAACCACACTTTTCCGCCCCTGGGGGCCCAGGCTGTAAATTACATGACGTGAGAGTAGTCCTTTCCTGCTCACTGCTGTCCTGAGGAAAGACAATTAGTGCTGTGTGGAAAGAGATCATTTTTCTCTCATGTGAATTGCAACAGCTGTGAGAGCACCCACATGGACTGAGGATTAGACAGCTAAAGGTTGGAACAGAGAAGAAAGGGGATGGGGCCATGGGAAGCTACCAGTGAGCTGGCCTTCCCCTGGGGATCTGCTCCCATTCTACCCCTAGTGTCTGTAGAGATAAATCGAAAACATGTTCTATATGCTCCAGTTGTTGGTTTAAAAAGGAATGCCAGAGGTTCAAGCTTTAGAGTGAGTACCTTGGCCAGGAAGCTGCCACGGGAAACCACCAACATGTGGCCACCTGTGGTCTCACCAACTTGTGCTACCATTTTCTTATTGCCATCTCCAAGAGTATCAAGTCTAATATATTTTTAAGGGAGGATCTGGGCTTGGCCTTTAGAGAAAGGAATGGTGGTGGTTGTAAGATAAACCTTCCAAGGCACTTCCCAGCAGTGGCAATACTCTGGAAGCCCAATTCCCTGACCAATACCTTGGTGCTTGCCCCGCATTTTCTACTCTAAGAAAAACAATCCTGAACATGGTAAACCCTCTAACTGGGTAATCCTTCCTCAATAAATACATTAGACAAGGTACCTAGTGAAGGCTTCCCACCACCAGGAATGTGCAGTCTGTCCTCATCTGGGGATTTCAATGCTACAAACTCGTTTATTCTCTTAAAACTGGGGGAATGGGCCACCGGGGGAACTGCTTTCACTTCCATTTCTTTTTTTTGTTTGGTTTTGTTTTTTGGGTTTTGTTTTTTTTTTGAGTTGGAGTCTCACTCTGTCGCCCAGACTGGAATGCAGTGGCCGCTCCTGGCCACCACAGCCTCGACCTGCTGGGCTCCAGAGATCCTTCCGCCTCAGACTTCCAAGTAGCTGGAACTACAGGCGCACACCGCCTGGCTAATTTTTGATTTATTGTAGAGATGAGGTCTTGCCAAGTTGCCCAGGCGGGTCTCGAACCCGCAGCCTCAGGCAATCCACTCACCTCAGCCTCCCAAAGCGCGGGATTACAGGCTGAGCCACCGAGCCTGGCTCACTTCCATTTCTTGAGAGGCAATTCCTAACACCCCTCCCCGGACAGAGACATCAGGTTACTAGGCATCTGTCTTTTTCTTGACAAATTCTAAGTCTAATTTTCAAGCCAACATCCTGTCCCAGGATCGAAACCATGAATAATCATCATTGTCCTCTGTCATCTTGCAGATAAATCTCTCATAAACATGAGATTCCCTGGTTTCTATCAGAGTTAAGGGACCATCGGCTACAGCTGCAGTTATGGAAACACTGAACTCAGGGATGACTCTTGATTACGAACATTCATATAAGATGTCACCAAAAGGTGAGGATCAGTAGGAACAAGATGACAGATGGGATGGCAATTTTAATAACATAAGACTGGGTTGTATTCTGATCACTGTCTTCTTTCAAGTGGCATGTGGTAGCTCAGCAAGTGGTTACTTTCAAATACACTGAACTCTCAGCGACAGCCTCAAAGGCAGGCAGGGTCCCTGCCCTCAGGTGTCCCTGCTCTCCACATCTCATGAGAACACTGGGAGCTGCACATGTGGAGCCCACCAGAAGACCCCTACAAAAGAGCCGAATCACTTCAGGAGCGGCGTCTATCTTAGGAGAACCTATAATGTGGGTCACAACGCAGTGACAGGTGGGAGCCAACAGTCCTCTCTCCGTTGCGTGTTTGTTCCCCCAAATTCTTACTTCCTCACTGAGAATGTAAGGTGAGCTTCCAGTGTCCAGTTCAGCATGGACTAAGGTGCCACACGGTTACTACACTTTGCGTCAACACAGTTAACGCAGTTGAAGACTGAACTTTAGAACTATGCCACACAATAAAACCTGAAGAAAATACGAGCATAGACATTCGCAAGATTCAGGATAGCCCTAGTCATCAAGAAGGTTCTTCTGGAGAAGTTAGAAAATTCAGAAAATAATATCATGAGCTCAGAAAGTACTCAGCAAATGATAAGAATGTGGAACAGAGAGATAATAAAAGAGAAAAACTAAAAACAATAATTTAGAAGTGGTCTGAGGCAAGGTTATAATGAGGTTTATTTACACAGAATATACTACGTATAAATGTATATGTAAACTCCCCAGCAACGACAAGAGCTGAAGAAAACAAAAGTCTCTAAGCTAAGTCAACCTAAGACAAAGTTGCAAGTGGTGGAATAAGACAGCAATGGGTCCCACTTGGCCATGTCAAGTGGACAAGATGTCTCACCGATCATGGCAAGTGGAAAAGATGTTCTCAATGACCACGGCAAGTGGTCAAGATGTTCTTATTGACTGTGGCAAGTGGAAAAGGTGTTCTCACGAATCACGGCAAGTGGACAAGATGTTCTTGCTGACCATGGCAAGAGGGCAAGGCGGTCTCACTGACTATGGCAAGTGAACAATGCTCTCACCAATCATGGCAAGTGATCAAGATGTTCTCAATGACCATGGCCAAGTAGTCAAGATGGTCTCACTGACTATGGTAAGTGGACAAGATATACTTAATGACCACCGCAAGTGGTCAAGATGGTCTCACTGACTATGGCAGGTGGTTAAGATGGTCTCATTGAAGATGGTATGTGGCAAAGACAGTCTCACTATCCTTAGCAAGTGAACAAGATGGTCTCACTGACCAGGTCAACTAAGTACCACAGAGAACTCACTAGCTGTGCTGAGTTCCCCTAAATCCTCTCAGTGTTCTCTCCCAGAAGTAGGTCATCTGTATCAGGTAGCATTACAGGCTTTTTCCATTGACTTTGTTGTGGCAGAAAACAGATCAAATACAAAAGAGGACTTAACATACAATTAGGTTCACATTAAATCCTTGGGTGACACCTGAACTTAACAGTGATTCACCGGGATCAGTGGCTCAGCCTGCAATCTCAGCACTTTGGAAGGCCGAGGCAAGTGGATTGCCTGCGGGTTCGAGACCAGCCCAGGCAACTTGGCAAGACCTCGTCTCTACAATAAATCAAAAGTTAGCTGGGGGTGGTAGCGTACCCCTGTAGTTCCGGCTACTTGGAAAGCTGAGGTGGAAGGATTGCCTAAGCCCAGCAGGTTGAGGCTGCGATGGCCGTAAGCGTGCCACTGCACTCCAACCTGGGCAACGAAATAAGACTCCAACTCAAAAAAAAAAAAAAAAGAAAAGATAGCGGGGCCTGGTGGCTCAGCCTGTAATCCCACGCCTTGGGAGGCTGAGGTGAGTGGATTGCCTGAGCCTGAGGGTTCGAGACCTGCCTGGGCAACTTGGCGAGACCTCATCTCTACAATAAATCAAAAAAATTAGCTGGGCATGGTAGCGCACACCTGTAGTTCCAGCTACTTGAAAGGCTGAGAGGGAAGGATCACCTGAGCCCAGCAGGTCGAGGCTGCAGTAGCCGGGAGTGGCCACTGCACTCCAGTATGGGCGACAGAGTGAGACTCCAACTCAAAAGAAAGAAAGAAAGAAAGAAAAGAACCGACCAGAACCTGTATCTTGAATTGTACTCCACATCTTTAAAATAAAAATATAACAAAAAAGTTATTCCATCTTCTTGACTAAGGTACACATGGGGTTCTGGTGCATAGGGATGTGTAATAATTTTACACTGTTATCAACCAAACTAGGTAACTAAAAATAAAGTGACAAGCCTTTCATGAGATCATTCAAGAAAACTTCCCCCATAAAAAAAATAAATAAACAAAATAAAGTGAAAGAGATAATAGTTATCATCAGAAAACTTCAAATAGGCCAGTTTACCTAACAGAGAGTTGGATTTCAGAGACTGAGAGAAGTACAACATAGACGTCATAATAAAACATTTTTTTTTAATGATAAATTACATCTTTAGAATGACCATTTAATCTTCAGGTAAAGCTCTACTTCTATTTCAAAGAAGCATAAGCATAGCAACCTAGATTTTTTACAATCACTGCTAATGACTATTTTAATACATTTAAATTCTGTTTTTATGAAAAAGGCAAATATTAAGCCAACAAGTTGATGTAACAGAATGGACTTTTTTTAACATTTGAAAAAATTTTTTTATTTAAAAATAATTTCAGCCGGGCTCAGTGGCTCAGCCTGTAATCCCGCGCCTTGGGAGGCTGAGGTGAGTGGATTGCCTGAGCCCGTGGGTTCGAGACCCGCCTGGGCAGGCAAAACCTCATCTCTACAATAAATCAAAAAAATTAGCCGGGCATGGTAGCGCGCAC
>CAUYQG010051134.1:0-31327 GCA_963574415.1 Tarsius wallacei | reverse complement strand
TGCCCAGGTGGGTCTCAAACCCTCAGGCTCAGGCAATCCACTTGCTTCAGCCTCCCAAAGTGCTGGGATTACAGACTGAGCCACCGAGCCTGGCCTTTTTTTTATAATTTAAGAAAATGGTGATATAATATTCAGGCCTGCAGTCTTTTTTTTTTTTTTTTGAGTTGGGGTCTTACTCTGTTGTCCAGGCTGGAGCACAGTGGCATGCTCACTGCCACCACAGCCTCGACCTGCTTGGTTCAGGTGATCCTTCTGCCTCAGTCTTCCAAGTAGCTGGAATTACAGGCACACGCTACCACACGTGGCTTATTATTATTATTATTTGAGTTATTGTAGAGACAAGGTCTCACCAAGTTGCCCAGGCTGGTCTTGGACCCCCCTGAGCTCAGGCAATCCTATCACCTTGGCCTCCCAAAGTGCTGGGATTACAGGCTTAAGTCACCATGCCCGTCATGGCCTGAAGTCTTAACTCTGTGCTTTTAAAAAATAAATTCTTTATCTTGTTTCACTAGGAATGGTCCCCTTAAAAATGTAAACTTAGGGTTGCTTAGGGCAATAAAATAGGTAACTAAAAAGATGGGTAGTCTAAATTGGGACAGAGAAACTTTAAAAAATAAATTGAGAATCTTAAGACTCTATAAAATCTGTTTCTGTCTGTGTTTCTGTAAGTATATGTTATAGTAAAACATATGTAATAGTTTCACTACCAAAGTATATGAAAAAACTTCAATTAATTAACTAAAAGAAAAAGTAAGCACTTAAATAAAATATTTTAACAGAGAAGTCAAAACTTTAACTCAAATATCTTTTAATTCGTGTGATTTTAGAAACTTTAAAAAATAAATTGAGAAGCTTATTGTTAGGGTCACACTCCCAGCAGGGACCCTCCAGAATGTTAGATCAGGCTTGCCAGGAGTGCAGGTGTCTGGTGTGCAATCCAGTACCATGAGAAAGATGCAAAGAATTGCACAGAAATTAGATTAGAACATATAGTTTATTTAAAAACAAAATGAGAGAGAGAGAGAGAGAGAGAGAAGATTCACCTCCCCAAGTTAGGGGAAGGGGCTTAAGATACCACGACCTGGCCATAGCTCAAATAGCGCATGGCCATACCATAGCTTAGTAAGGCAGTGGCGAATGACTGCTCAGGGGTTGAGTCCTTTTAATCCTTTCCTTTGATGGGAGAAGATCATTAAGGTGGTTGAGTGGTAGTCTGCTCCATGTCATCACAAAGGGGCAGGTAAGCGCAGGTAATGATGTCAGGTGATGGACAGCAGGCAGATGGATTGCTGTCATGGTGGGGGGCACTTGTCTGTGTCATGTAGGTCATGAAGGGCTGATTAGGTTATTTTGGGGGTTTAGGCCCAGAGGGGTTTTTCCTGCAAGAGACCTGTCAGACATTTCCAATCCCCAAGCTCTTTAGCAAAAAGGTGGTCTTATTATCATTTCTATGACTTCAGCTGGCTAAGAGGTGATCTTTGACCTGCCTTCAGACAGGGAAACTGAAATTTTCTTAGAGATTATTGTACTAAACCATGAATTGAAAGGCTGGGCTGTCCTTGTCTTGCATCTGATGACGATCTGTCGAGGGACTGGGATAGACTGTCAACTTGGCCTTCAATAAAATGTCTCAACAATTTCTAAAAGTTGCCAATTGGAAATGTATATATCTATGTCTAGCCTGTGCTAGATTCAAGAGTGTCAGTCCAAGCAAAATGCTGAGGCAAAATGTGAACTAATTTTATTCTAAGTTTCTCGAGATCCCTCCTTTCACTTATAAATCTATAAAATCTGTTTCTGTCTGTGTGTCTGTATGTATATGTCATAGTGAAACATATGTAAATATTTCATTACCAAAATATACGAAAGAACTCTAATTAATTAGCTTTAAAAAGTAAGTACTTAAATCAAATATTTTATCAGAGAAGTCAAAACCTTAACTCAAACACCTTTTAATTCATGTGACGTTAGCAACCTTTAGGAAATAAAGATAATTTAAAAATTGGTAAAGTAGAATTGTCTTCAGAATTTAATTTAGACATTTTGTCTCAGTCTATTGGTCCCATACTATTTCTGCTAGATATTTTAAGATACAAAACTACTTCTATCATACTTTTTGTACTTGCTTAAGTTGTCTATAAACTTATGTCTTTGGATTTGAGCCTTTAATATATTACAAGGCTTAGCCCCAGACATAGTCTTTTGCCATGGACTATGCATCTCGCGCATAATTAGAATTGCTTGCCAAGGACTTTCACTAAAAATAGTCATAAGAGTTAACCCTGTAACTAATGTGTGTAATTAAAACTACTAGATGTAGGAAAAACAATTTTATATACAAAGTGTATAAGGAAATTAGGATGTGCTTTGATAAAAAGTTATAAAAAGATACAAGAATGCAGTTTTTGTTAAAGGAAAAGTAATTTTTATCTAGTTTAGAAGTTTTTAAGTTGTTTTACTATAGAAGGAATAAAAATGATGACTAAAACTCAATAGAAATGAAAAGTTGGGGAAGAAAGTAAATTTTTGTCTTAAGGTGAACTGATAGAGACAAAACTAAAGGTTTAAGCAAGTTGTAGATGATTTATAAAGGATTGGGTTTATAAAAGGATATTTATATCTGATCAAATTGGCTAAAATGCAAAAATTATTATTTAGTTTTTCTGTAAATTAAACTTACTGATGCAAGGCCAGAATTTGGGCCCTTGTGTTGGAATAAGGTTTTCTTAGACCCTTGATCTGTTCTTTAATATACAAATGTAAAAGGTCATTAAAAAGTCTTTTAGAAATCTTATGTGATGGTCAAGCTGATTAAAATGAAATAGATTTGTTTATATGCTTTTATTAAAGTTTTGTTGTTGTTGTTTATTTGTTTGAGTCAGGGTCTTACTCTATTGTCCAGGCTGGAGTGTATATATATATTAAATGAATTTGCCTGCCTTTTCTCCTATTAATCAGTCTGCCTCATATCATGATTTTTCAGTGAATGTTTAGAAGGCCAATGGCTGTCACCCATGCCTGCACATAGAAGGGGAAATACATCCAAAAAAAGTTAAGGGTCAACAGTTAGTAAGAAAAAGAGCATAGAACTTCAAATCTTTTCATTTGGCTTAAGGCTGATCTTTAATATGTTTTTAAGGAACATTATTGCATAATTTCTGACTCTAAATTGCCTTCCCATCTTAAAGCAACAATTGGAATTTTAAATATAATTATTATCTTAATAACAGGTGCCAGAATTCTCTTAGGGGAAAATTATCAGAAAAACTCCTTGATCAATGCCTGTGGTAGAAGAAATGTCCAAGGTCCTGGACATGGGAAGGTCTCAAGGTTTCTGAGGGGAGAACTGAATTGTTCTACCTAACTAAAGAAGTTTTTGGAGCTGTCAGAACCATAGAGCAAGAAAGAATATGAAGTAGAGAGTAGATAATGAAGACTTTATGGTCTATAATGTTATTGACCTCCAATTCTCCAGTAAGATCTACTAAACTCATCATATGCATCAAAATATTGATTAGAAACTACTGATGAGATTTTTGTGTCTGCAGTAATGTGATATACATAGAAACACTACTTCTACTTGCCATGAGTATGTATTCTGGGAAAGAATTTTTTTTTTTTGTACTAGCTTTTTATTACTGCAAAACAAATTATCATAAGCCTAGGAGCATGAAACAGCATACTTTTCTTATCTAGCATTTTCTGGGTGTCAGGAGTACAAACACTAGCTAGCTGGGCCCTCTGTGTAGTCTTACCATCTTGGAATTGACATGTTGGCCAGTATTGCAATCTCATCAAGGCTCGTGGACCCCTTCCCATCTCAGTATTGTCAGTAAAATTTATTTCCTTTTGGGTGTAAGACTAAGGTTTCCATTTCATTGCTGACTCTAACCTATAGCCATTCTTGAGTTCCTAGGATCTGTGTGTATTCCCATACATACATATAAGATGTATATACCAGGAGTCAACAACACAGCAAATTGCTTTATAAAAAGTGAGTAAATATTACATTAGTATTTAGGAACCGCATACTTTGGATTCTTCATGTAAAATAAAAATGTTGATAAAATTCTCAAAGTTTGAGGAAGAGTAGCCTTTGGTAAGAGTGTCTCCAATATGTCCCAATAAGATAATGTAACTGGACTTTGGTTGAATGTTGAGCTGGGATTGTCAGACTCTCATCACAAAACTCACCAAGTAGAAAGCCCTGGTTATTGTGAAGGTGGTCGACTCCCTGGGTACTCATGAGAAAGGTAATTAGCTGAGAAGTCCACACTCTAATTTGCTATTAATTAAGTAAAGGTGAATCATGAAAGAATCCTTCATTCTGGTCATCTTTACATTGATTAGGCTGTTGTATTCCTACAGGCTGCTAGGATAAGCATGAAATTCACCCTTCAGGGATAAACATGGCATTGGGGAGAGAATTTGTAAGTCTTGAGGTATTTTCTGAATTTGTATCAGAGCCAGGCTATAGCTGTGATTCTGACCCTGGAGGGGCATTTCTCAGCACTGACCCAGCTCCAAGAAAGAAGATGTGCTCCATATACTTGGACCTAGGTAGCAAGGGTATATTTGCAATTTGGAAACCAAAGCCAATAGAGTTCAATGGCAGCTTGGGCCCCAGAGGATGAGGTAACATGTAATGGTGACTCCAGACTCTGGGTTGGTGGAACTCAGGAGCATTCCAGACTCTATGAAGCCAGATGCAGTGGCAGTAAGTACCCCAGAATGGCAGAACACATTGTTTGAGTCCTGGGGAGCAGAGGGCAGCACAGCAAAGACTCTACCCCCTGGTAAAAGGGCTATCTGAGCAGCTCAGACTCTAGGGAGGTAGTTCAGCTCCAGTGAAGCAGGGTACTAATATTGTTTGTGGAGGGTGGAGTTTTCAGCTCAGTGACTGTTCTGCGTGGTAGCGCACGCCTGTAGTTCCAGCTACTTGGAAGGCTGAGGCTGAAGGATCGCCGGAGCCCAGCAGGTCGAGGCTGCAGTGGCCAGGAGTGGCCACTGCACTCCAATCTGAGTGACAGAGTGAGACTCCAACATCACTTCAGCTTAGGTACTCAGAAGTTTGACAGCCCTGGATAGCCAAGGAATTGTTTCTCAGGAAGTAGGGCACTGCTTAAACTTAGGCATTGGGTAAGTGTGACTGCTCTGGGTAGCCAAGGTTCTGTTTTCCTATGCGGTGGGGCTACGCTTCAGCTCGGGTACAGTGGACAGTGACTGCTCTGGCAACCAAGGCACGATCCCCCCCCAGGACCCAGCAACAGCTGTGTTCTGCCATTCTGGTGTCCTTACTGTCACTGCACCTGGCTTAACAGAGTTTGGGATACTGCTGAGACCCGCCATCCCAGAGTCTGGAGTCACCATTACATGATGCTTCATCTCCTGGGGTCATTGCACACTATTGGTTCCAGTTTCCAAATGACAACTGTACCTTACTCCCTAAGTCCAAGCATTCAGAGAATCCTTTCTTTTCTGGAGCTGGGTGAGTGCTGTGCCATGTCCTTAGAGTCAGAATCACAGCTACAACCTGACCCACTGGGTCCAAGCTCTTAAGGAGTGCCTTAGAGTCATGAATCCTGGCTCTTTGGACAAGCTACAACCAACCTCCTGCCACAGAAAGTAAACTTGAACCCCGAGATCCAGGTGCCACAAAAGGTACATAAGACCCTGACTCCACAGCTGCTCTGGACACCTGTACCTGGAACTCAGCATCACTCCAGCTACATATATATAGACTGTGTCAACTCAGCGCCAAGAGGGATCTTCTTGATTAAGCCTCTCCATTGTGGGGTAAAAGATAATAGTCCTTTCCACTAAGAACTTTAACAATTTATGTTGTTGCTACTGCTGCTGCTTCCACAAACTTCTACAGCCTAGGTAACTGAGGCAACAGCAGTTATTGCTGACATTGATCACAACTGAAGGACCATATGAAGACTACAGCACTTGGAACCAGTCACCACACCCTTCCTAAATGGTACACTAAGACCCAACTGCAGATAAAATTCTTTATCTATAAAGGTCACTCAGTGCAGTTTAGAAGAGGTGATTATTTAACTAGATGCAAAGACATCAATGTGGGGAAAGAAGAAACACAAAAAAGCAAGGAAATAAAAACAAAATTGTAGTAACATATCCCAAAGAAAAGGAAATCTATACATTTCCAGAAAAGAAATTGAGGACAATAATCTTAAGGAAACTCAGTGAGATACAAGAGAATATTGATAGACAAATCAAAGAAATCAGGAAAACAATGGGGATAACATGAGCAAGAAATTTAACAATTTAACAGGATATACAGCATAAAAAAGAACCAGAGGTCCTTCAGGTGATGAATTCAATGAATGAAATAAAAAATACAATAGAGAGCTTCAACAGCAGACAAGATCAAACAAAAGAAAGTATTTGAACTTGAAGATACCCATTTGAAATTACCCAGTCAGAAAAAAAATAAAAAAGAATGAGGAAGAGTGAAGAAAGCCTACAAGACTTATCAGATATCACTAAGCAAACAAATATTTGCATTATGGGAATTTAAGAAGGAGAAGAAAGAGAGGAAGGTATTGAAACTTATTTATTTAAACAATAGCTGAAAATTTCCCGAGTCTTGGAAAAGATATAAACATCTAGATCTAGGAAACTCAAAAGTCTCCAAATAGATTCAACCACCAAAAGTCCTCTCTGAAGAACACTATAGTCGAATGATCAAAAGTCAAAGACAAGAAGGAAAAATTAAAAATAGCAAAAGAAAAGCATCAAGCCATATATAAGAGAATCCCCACTAAACTGACAGCAGACTTCTTTTTAGACACTTTATAAGCCAGGAGAAAATGGAATAATATGTTCAAAGTGCTAATAGAAAAAAAAAATGGCAGGGGAGAGTACTATAACCAACAAGGCTCTCCTTTAGAAAGGATGGAGAAGTAAACCTTTCTCAGATAAGCAAAAGCTGAGAGCATTCATTACTAGCATTATAAGAAATGCTCAAGAGTTCTACATCTGGAAGAGAAAGAATGATAACTATATCACGAAAACACACAGAAATATAAAACTCATTGGTAGAACCAATTCACAAAGGAGAAAGAGAAAGAGATAAAACTTTATCCCTATAGAAATTCACCCAACCACAACATAAAATAATAAGAGAGAAAGAAAAGTAAAATGGTTATACAATACAACCAAAAAACAGCAAAATGTCAAGAGAAAGTCAGCACCTATCAACAAAAAACTTGAATGTAAATGGATTAAACTTCCCTATGAAAAGTCATTGACAGCCGGGCTCGGTGGCTCAGCCTGTAATCCCGTGCCTTTGGGAGGCTGAGGTGAGTGGATTGCCTGAGTCCGCGGGTTCGAGACCCGCCTCGGCAACCTGGCAAGACTTATCTCTACAATAAATCAAAAATTAGCCGGGCGTGGTGGTGCATGCCTGTAGTTCCAGCTACTTGGAAAGCTGAGGCAGAGGGATCACTGGAGCCCAGCAGGTAGAGGCTGCGGTGGCCAGGAGCAGCCACTGCACTACAGTTTTGGTTAAAGATTTAAACTACAAATCAAAAAAAAAAAAAGTCATTGACTAGCTGAATGGATTTTTTTAAAAGACCCAACCATATGTTTTCTATAATAAGTTTATTTCACCTGTAAAGACACACAAGGATTAAATGTGAAGAGATGGAAAAATATGTTTCACACAAACAAAAGCCAAAAGTGAGCAAGAATAGCTATTCTTATATCAGATAAAACAGATTTTAAGTCAAAATTTGTAAAAAGAGACAAAGAAGGCCATTATATAATGATAAAGGGACCAAATTGTAAGAAGATAAAATAATTCTAAAAATATATTTGCACCCGGTACTGGCACATTCAGATATACGAGGCAGATATTATAAGATCTAAAGGAAGAGATAGACTCCAACACAAAAATGTGTTGAGTGCAACTCCAACACTCCACTCAGCATTAGACAGATCATCTAGATAGAACATCAACACAGAAATATTGGATTTAAAATGCACTTTTAAACACATGGGTCTAGTAGACATATACAGAACAATTCATTAACAGCTGCAGAATACACATTCTTTGTATCAGTGCATGAAACATTCTCCGTGATAGACCATAGTTAGGCCTCAGAATAAATTATCAATAAAGCTTAAAAAATTGAAATCATATCAAGTATCTTTTTTATCCTAATGGAATAAAAAATTCAAAACATGAGAAATTTTTGAAGCTGTACAAATACATGCTAATTTTAAAGCATGCTCCTGAATAATCAATGCATCAATGAAGAAATTAAGAAGAAAATTTTAGACTTTCTTGAAACAAATGAATATAGGAATACAGTATACTAAAGTATACACTTTAAGAAACTAGATAACTGAGAACAACAAAGAAAACAAACAAACAAAACATAAAGATGAGAGCAGACATAAACAAAATTGAGACTTAAAAAAATACAATCAACCAAAGAAAAGTTAGTTTTTTGAAAAGATAACAAAATTGATAAACCATTAGCTAGTCAAACGAAGATGACCCAAATAAATAAAACCAGAAACAAAAAAGAAGACACTACAACTAATACCACAGCAATACAAAGGATCATTAAAGACTGTTTTAAACAACCATATGCCAACAAATTGAAAAACTTAGGTGAAATGAATAAGTTCTTGGACACATACAACTTACCAAGATTAAACACGAAGGATAGAAAACCTGAAATACCAATTACTAGTATTGAAAGTCAATTAATAATAGTAAGTTTCCCTGCAAAGAAAATCCAGGACCTGATGGCTTTACTGTTGAATTCTACCAAACATTTAAAAAAGAACTAATGCCAATTCTTCTTAAACTCTTTCAGAAAATTGAAAGGAGAGAATCATTCCAAACTCATTCTACAAGGCCAGCATTAATCTGATACCAAAACCAGACAAGGACTCACACAAAAAAGAAAACTACAGGCGAATATCTCTGATGAACATTAATGTAAAACTCTTCAACAAAAATGCTAGCAAACTAAATCTAGCAGCACATTACAAGATCATTTATATGACAAAATAAGGGCAGTTTAACTTAGGCAAGTCAATAAATATGATATATCACATCTATACAATGAAAGAAAAAAACTGTATTATCATCTTAATAAATGCAGCAAAAATATTTGATAAAATATAACATCCCTTCATAATAAAAACTCTTAACAAGTTAGATATGTAAGAAACATTCCTCAGCACAATAGAGGCCATATGTGACAAACCCACAGCTAATATTATACTGAATGGCAAAAAGGCTAAAAGATTTTTCTCTAAGAACTGAAAAAATATAAGGTGCCCACTCTAACTACTCTTATTCAACATAGTGTTGAAAGTACTAATCATAGTAATTAGGCATGAGAAAGAAATAAAGGGAAAGATCGAAGTCAAATTTTCCCTCTATGTAGATGACAAAATATTATGTATAGAAAACACTAAAAGCTCCATCAAAAAACTCTTAGAAGTGATAAACAAATTCAGTTAAGTTGTGGAATACAAAATCAACATACACAAATCAGTATTGTTTCTACACATCAACAATAAACTAATTCAAAAAGAAATTAAGAAAACAATCCCATTTACAACAGTTACCAAAAAACAAAAACAAAAACAAACCCCCCCCAAAAACCAACTAGTGATCAATTTAACAAAGAAGGTGAGAGATTTCTACAGGAAAAACTACACAATACTGCTGAAAGATATTGAAAAGGATACAAATGGGAAAGACATCCAATGTTTGTGAATTGAAAGAATTAATACTGTGAAAATGATCATACTACCAAAAGCAAATCTACGGATCCAATGCAGTCTCTATCAAAATAGCAATCACATTCTTTACAGAAATAGAAAAAACAATATTAAAAATCGTATTTTAAAAAAGAACCCAGATAGCCAAAGCAATCCCGAGTCAAAAGAAAAAAGTTGTAGGTGTCACCCTACCTGACTTTAAAATGTCCTACAAAGCTATATATTAGCCCAAGCAACATGCTGCTGGCATAAAAACAGCCACATAGACTCCATTGGAACAGAGTAGAGAACACAGAAGTAAATCCACATATGTATAGCCAACTGATTTTTAACCAAGATGCCAAGTACACACATTGGGGAAAGAGCAATCTCTTTAATAAACAGCTCTGGAAAACTGGATATCCATGTGCAAAAGAATGAAACTAGATCCCTATCTGTCACATATATAAAATTCAACTCAAAATGTATTAGACTTAAATGTAAGATCTGAAACTACTAGAAGAAAACAAAGAAAATACTTTAGGATTGTTAGTCTGGGCAAAGATGTCATAACATCTTTTGATAAGACCTCAAAAGCATAGGCACCAAAATTAAATATAGACAAATAGGATTATATCAAGCTTAAAAACTTCTGTACAGCAGAGGAAACAGTGAAGAGACAATCTGCAGATTGGGAGAAAATATCTGTAAACTATTCATTGGATAGGATATTAAAATCTAGAATTTTTAAGGAATTCAAACAACTTCATGACAAATAAACCAATAATCTCATTAAAACTGGGCAAATAATCTGAATAGACATCTCTCAAAAGAGGACATACAAAAGGCCAACAGTTACATGAAAAAATGTTCATCATCATGAATCATCAGGGAAATGCAAATCAAAACCACAGTGGGACATTATATCATCCAGGGTAGAGATAAAAGAAAAACAACAATAAATGCTGGTGAGGATGCAGAGAACGGGAAATTATGGTATACTGTTGGTGGGAATGTAAATTAGTATAACCATCATAGAAAACAATATAGAAGTTCTTCAAAGGACTAAAAATAGAATCACCAAATGATACAGCAATCTCACTATTGGATTTATTTTTAAAGTATTGGAAACAGTAAATCAAAGAGATACCTTCACTCCCATGTTTATTGCAGCATTATCACTCTAGCTAAGATATGGAATCAGCCTGTGTTCATCATCTAATAAATAAAATATGGTATATTTACAGAGTGAAATACAATTCAACCATAAAAATAAAATTCCGCTACTTGTGGTGACATGGATGAGATTAGGGGGCTTTAAGTGAAATGAGACTGGCATAGAAAGACAAATCCTGCATGTTCTTGCTCATATGTGCATGCTAAATAAAAGGTGATCTCATAGAAATAGAGAGTAGAATAGTGGTTACCAAAGACCAGAGCACAGGGGGGAAGGAAGTATAGTGAGATGTTGGTTAATGAATACAAAATTACAGCTAGATAGAAGGAATAAGTTCTAGTGTTCTATGGCACTATAGGGTGCTATAATTAACAACAATTTAATGTATATTTTCAAATAGTTAGAAGAGCAGAGTTTGAACCCTCCTAACACAAAGAAATTATTTTGTTTTCAGTGATGGTTATGTTAATTACCCTGATTTGATTGTTACAGATTGTATACATTTATAAAATATCACACAATACCTCATAAATATGTTTAATAGTGTGTTTATCTATCCACTTGTTGATGGACATCTGGGTTGTTTCTAGTTTTTGGCTACTACAGATAAATCTGCTGTGAACATTTATGTACAAGTCTATTTAGGGACTTTCTCTTAGGTAGATACCTGGGAATAGGATGGCTAATTATAAGGTAGGTGTATGTTTAAAATTTTTAGAAACTATAAAACTGTTTTCTGAAGTGGTTATACTATTGTACATTCCCACTAGCAGTATATGAGACAGCCAATCACTCCATTCTTACTAAAACTTCTTATCGTCAATCTTTTGATTTTAATAACTGTAATCCATATGTAGTTGCAGTCTATTGTGGCTCTAATTTGTATTTCCCTAATGAGTAATGATGCTGAGAATTTTGTCATCTGTTTCTCTGTCATCCACATATCTTTTTTTGTTGAAATATCTGTTGAAATCCTTTGCCTATATTTAAATTAGATTTTTAATTATGTTATTATTGAGTTGTAAGAGTTCTTTATGCTATATCCTCTATACAAGTTTTTTGAGGGAGATATATTTTAAATGTGTTTTTTCCATCGGTGACTTGTGTTTTCATCTTCTTAACAGTAGTTTTTTTAAATGCAGAAGTTTTGAATTTTCAGTCCAGTTCATCAATTTCTTTCATTATGAATCATCCTTTTTCATATTGTATCTAAGAATGTTCTGCCCAAAGTTACACTATTTTTGTTTTCTTCTGGACGTTTATGGTTTTATGTATTGTATTTTGGTGTACAGTCTATTTTTGAGTTAATTTGGTATATGATGTGAGATATTGATTATTGTACATTGTGCATTTTTTTTGCATGTGGATTTCCATTGAGTCTAGCACCACTTCTAGAAAAAACTATTTTTTCCCATTAAATTGCCTTTGTAGCATCCTGCTGGTTTAATAACCCTATGCCCAGAATGGGAATGAAAACCTAATCATCTGTTATTTGAGATTCTTGGATTGAAGAATGTAGGGTTTTTACATGATATCCCCATTTCTTTTTAGTCAAAGACCAGGGATCTCCCGTCCACATTTATTATAGTCATCAACTTCGGGGGATAGTGTCCAAGGCACTTGTGAGTAACTGTATTAATTAAAGTGTCTATTTCCTCTTAAGCACATGCCAAACTTTCATTTGTCAGTCAGACAGATCCAGGAGACACTATGCCCTCAGCTGAGGAAGCCCTATTATTACACATGAAAAGGATTCATTGAGATCATCACTGTCAGAGAAGTCAAAGGAGAGTATATAAATGGAAGAATGTAAAGCTTGATCTGATCCAAAGTAATTAATATAATTTTCTGTATAAGTTAAAATTGCTGATATGACAGTGGGGCAAGGTTTGATTCATGAGTTGATTTAAATCCTAAGATAAAAAAGAAAATTAATTCAGAAAAGAATAAGATTTAAAAATATATTTTGATACATGTTCTTATCACTGTTAATTATTATTAATATGACAATGATAATTATATTGTTGTTAATATAGTGATTATTAATATGCTGAGGAGGAGGCTGAGATATATGATATATGATATAAGATCCATTATATATCAACTTTTGATTTGAAAGGGGGTCATTGGCTAATACCTTGGTTATTGGTCATTTATTATTTCTCATTTAGAATTGAAGGACATCTCATTGTAGATTAACCTATATAACCAGAAAAACTTTGGTTTAGTGCTTCTACAGTGAACAACAAGTAATGTGTTCTCAGTATTTTATGATGCCATTGTTTCTATGTCTCTAAAAGGGGAAAGACACTCTCTTTTTAAAACCAGACATATATCCTGTCTGAAGTAACTTGGAAACCTCTTCATTGTGAAGTCTACAAGAACATAAAAAAACCCTAGGTATCTGTTACCCAGATATATCTTCTCCTTTATCTCTTGGAATCGCTATAGCTATTCTTCCTATAAGAAGAAGCCATTTGTAACCATGAACAGAGATTGATTCAAAATTTTATTGAAGATATTTAAATATTCCTTATTTGGAAAGTAGTTAGATGTTTCTTATGGGCAGAGGCCAATCTAATTGATTTTTTTTTTTTTAAAGATATGGGGTGCAATTCAAGAGAATGGGGAGGCAGCTCACAGACTGGAAAAAAATCGAATTGATCTTAATGTCCCCAGAGTCTACAATGTTACGTGACAGAAAATAGAAGAAGGTTCAACAATGTTGGAAAATGGGGGAAAATATTCCAGAAATATTGACTTCCTCAACCTGAGGATTTAGTTCTTTTTTACTACATCCTACCCACTCCCACAAAATATGTACACTTTCTATCACTCCACCCTTTTCAGTTAGGTATATTTTAATTTTGGTTGTATCAATTTAGTGTTTCCATTATGATGATGAAATAAACACCTTTTATAACCACACTCAGTTCCTGCCCATCCCACTTGTTCTCCCTCACCACTAGCAACCACTCATCTGTTCTGCATTTCTAAAATTCTGTCATTTCAAACACATTATGCAAATATAGAATTAAGTAGTATATAACCTTTTGGGGTTATTTTTTTTACTCAGCATAATTACTTAAAGATTCATCCAAGTTGTTGCATATATCCACTGTAGTCCATTTCTTTTTATTGCTTAGTAAGATACCACAGTATGTATGTACCAGTGTGTTTATCTTGACCCACTGAGGAACATCTGGAGTGTCTTCAGTTTGGGGCTATTATGAATGAAACTGCTTTGAACATTGATGCTTAGGTTTTAGTGTGAACATGAATTGTCATTTCTCTGAGAAAATGCCCAATAGTGCGATTGCTAGGTCATGCAGTAATTGCATGTTTAGCATTACAAGAAATCGATGACTATTTTCCACAGTGACTGTAATATTTTACATTTTCACTAGCAATGTATGAGCATTCCGATTTCTCTATATCTTCATTGACAATTGTTAATTCTCCTCCTTTTTTGATTTAGACATCCTAGTTGATGTGAAGCTGTATCTCATTATGGTTTTGATGTTCATTTCCTTAATGACTATTGATGATGAACATGTTTTTCATATTTGATTGGCCATTTGTATGTCTTCTTTAGAAAAATGTCTATTCAGATCCTTTGCTCAATTTTTAAATTGGGTCACTTGTTTTTTTATTACATAGTTGTAAGAGTTCTTTATATATTCTAGATATGAATCCCTTATCAGGCATTTTCTTTTCAAATATTTTCAGTGGGTTGAATTTTAACTGTTCTGATTGTACTCCTTGACATACAAAAGTTTTTAAATTTTGGTAAAGTTCAATTTATTTTTCCTTTTGTTGTTTGTGTTTTTGGTGTCATATTTGAGAAACTTTTGCCTAATTAAAATCAAGAATATTTATGCCTATGTTTGCTTCTAGGAGTTTTATAGCTTTGGCACTCACATCTAGATCTTTGATTCATTTTGAATTAATTTTTATGTATGGTATGCAGTTTGAGTTCAAATTCATTCTTTTGCTCGTAGAGGTTAATTTATCCCAGTACCATTTATTGAAAAGACTATTCTTTCTCCATTGAATAGTCTTGGCACCTTTGTTGCAAATCAATTGACAAAAGATGTATGGATCTATTTCTAGACTCTCAATTACATATATGTGTAATTTTAATTTTATGTAGTTATATATGAATAATTGAAAGTCTAGGTATGTATATTTACTGTATTCTATATATTATATTTTCTTTATATATAATCTTATACCTTATGGCAGTAGCACACTGCTTTGATTACTGTAGTTTGGTAATACGTTCTGAAATTGGAAAGTGTGCACTTACTTATGAATCTGAGGCTTAACATTTTTGTTAACTATATAAACTTTTACTTAATCTCTCCTTTTCAACATAGTTCCCTTTCTCTCATCTGTGCCAGAGATGCTCTGTTTACCCTCCAGAGGTAAGTCTCCCGTCTTCTGGGTAGAGGAAGAATAGTTGCTGGCTGCATTGAATCTGAAAGTCTCTAGGTATCTAATGACTTCTATTTCTTTCCTAAAATACACATTTTTTCTTAGAAGAAAAATAAAAGCAAATAAATAAATAAATAAATAAATTTTGAGAAAAAATTTTACATCCCTGTAGAACTTGAGGTTTTGTCTCTGATTTCTTTCTTTTTTTCTTTTGTCATTAAACATTTTTTTCTGTTTCTTAATCCAACTTTCAATCTTTATATTTTCATGCCTTCTTTACAACAATTTTCAAAAGTTTTTGATGGCACCAACTTCTGAAGCTTTTACAGATTCTGTAATAGAGTGGAAATCAAGTTATTGTTTCTCTACATTGCTGACTTAGGGCTCAGCTTTCTTGGATCTTTTAAGTCAGTGGCTGCATGTCCCTCTGCTTTCCGGCATTCAAAATGTTGTTCCTATTTCCTTTCATCTTGTCCTTGTGGGTTCGTCCTTTAAAAGCCTCTTTACTGTCATTTTAGACTTCCAGGAAAGAGAAGACCTAAATGTATGTGTTCAATCTGCCATTGTCATTTTTTAATGGAAGTCTCCTTAGCAATAGTATATTTGTATAATATATAAACAACTAGTTTCAGTATGATTAAATTATTCTACTACATAAATTAAAAAGCTACATCATGTTCTACCATGGGAATATATGATCATTTATTTAATAACTTTATTTTGGGTCATTTCCAGTTTTTTTTTTAGTTTTGGAAGCAATGCTGTGATAAACATCTATGTAGGAAATGTGGTACACTCCCACAGGTATTCCCCTAGAATAAATTCCTAGAACTGATTTTATTCAGTCAAAAAGTACATACGTATATCAAGACTTTGCTATTTGTTGACAAGTAACCCAGCAGAAACGTTTTATTGATCTCATGTCTACCAGCTGTTTATGAATGTGTTCTTTTTCCTACATACTCATCAATGTTGGGCATTATCATTTTTAAAATTTTCATTATACTTAAAAAACATTTCAAGCCAGAAGTAGACTCAACATAAACAGTGTTACTATAACACAATTTTTAGTTAGCATGGATTAAATTTATTGTAAAACTGAATTTATGTGTGTGTTTGGCAGACATCTCTATGTTTTAATCAATTTGTGTTAAAAATAAATAAAATTCTAACTATAGCAGATCATTTGGTTTGGTTGTTTAGAAGTACATATTTCTGTTAATTGTTCCTAGAATTTCAATAGGAAACTTTCTTGCTCAGGCAGATATTAATTGAGGAAAAAAATGAGATTAGTTTTCTATGGAGTTGTAGAAAATTTATAATTTCTACTTGGATAAGAACAGAGTTTTGTTTTGTGAATGTGATCAATTATTTCTTCATGGCTAGAACTTGCCTGGCACTCTTTTCATCTGCACTGTATTTGTTAATTTTGGGGGTACTATTTTGGTCTTGTCTGAAGGCATTCCTTTGGTCACTGCAGAGAAGATATCCAAAGACCATATATTCAGGAGAGAGTCATAGTTAGCTGCCCCAATTTTTATCAAGTAATGCCAGTCAGCCTTATCTACTATTTATTTGGTCTTTAAACAATATGGAGCTGTTCTTAGTAACATTAGAGATGGCCTGTGCACCAAATCAACTCTTTCCTATTCACATGTATCAAAATTTTAGAGAGCAAGAATAATTATAAAAGACTGAGTAACAGGTAATACCTCTGCCCTCATGAATTGTGAGTCTCAAATAACTTAGAATTCTTTCTTTACATAAAATTTTAAGTCCTATTTACTTGCCTTCTCCTTATTCCTGATAAGGTGAGCAATTTCCATCAGAGAGAAATGCCAAGAACACTTTGCAAGCCCTATGAAAGAGATTCATGTAATGTCTCTCTTTTATGATAGACTCACATAATGGATTGTTTCTCTTTTATGATTGCCAAAGTTTTGGGAGCCAAATTTTGTAACTGTCTCTTTCCGAACTTTTCTTCTGGTGTAATTCATTTATTTACTTTTTCTATAATGATGAGTAATTAATTTATATTCATATATTTCTTTTTTATCAAATATATTTTGTCAGCTTCTAATTCATAGTGAAACAGTTTGAGAAACAAAGGAAGGTAAGATTTTTTAAAAAAATGTCACAAGTAATGGGAAGCCACTAAAGATTTCTAAAAAGAATAGTTAATTTATTATATTTTTATCTTAGTAGGATAATACAGGTATTATTGTGAAAAAAGATTAGAGGGAGGTCAGACTGGAGACAGAGTAGCAGATCAAGGACATTGGTAAAGAGGGAACTTAATGAAGAAAGTGGTTTTCATGGGTGTTGGGAGAGCTGGAAAGCCAAACAAAATTGTGAGACAAACTACAGTCTAGTAACAACAGGAAGCACTAATACTACTATGAAGGGAGAGACATAGGAAGGAGGTGACAAGACAGAGGCCACAAATTTCAGCAGTTTAGTTGCTGTGCTCATGGTGAGGGCTGTCTGGAAGGTGCTAAACTATGGAGGGAGGGAGAAGCCCTCTGACTCCTTGTTACCACAGACAAGATGCAGCTGGAGGCAGAGCCAGGGAGGGAGAGATGCCCTAGCCTCTCTCCTCCTTCCACACTCCAATCATTCTCCAGTGTCTCCCACTGGCTAAGCCAACCTGGAAGTCAGTTGGTCAGCCCGTGGGGGCAAAGCAGTGGCCCTGCTTGTCAGGGCAGAGCAGGGGAAGGACAGAGTTTAGGTCTGAGCCTCAAGCAGGCAAATGATGATCCTGCATGCAAAGGGATGTGCTTGTGCCGTAAAATAAGGGAGAGGAATTGAGGACAGAGCCAGAGGGAAGACCCATTTCCACTGGGGTGAGAGTGCAGCTGATAAAGACCCACAGACAACCTCTTTGCCCGTAAATGAGGCTGATTTGGGAGCAAAGAGAGCAAAGTTGATTATAAATACTATAGCTGCCACTAAATTTTGAGGGAGTTGGCTGTCTTACCAGAATTTTAAAGAAGACTAGTGGCTTAAATCAGATTTTGAAAGAGATTGTTCATCTGTAATCAATTTATGCATGAATTAAAACAGATGGAGGATGAGTTCTTTTAGAAATTGTTAAAAATTTTTAAAAATGACTTTTGGAAGTGATTTTCAAGGGTTCCAGAAAGAGTGACCATGCGCTATACTGCCTGAAATTCGTCTTGAGTGTACGAAAAGTTGAATTGGCTCCTATGTAGCTTACAAAGTCATAGATTAGAGGTGCATTTTAAATGCCAAGCATTACCACAAATAACAGAAAGTTATATCTACTGATAATGCCAGACGTTGTCTGCAGACCATGATTCAAGCTCTAAAGCTGTGGTATAATCCTAATACCTAGTCACATTTATCCCCATATGTAAATACTAACTTTCTTCCTCTCGAATTTGACCAATCTGCTTTTGGTGGCTAATGTATGCTTCTATGTTTAGATGTATTTTTTTTTTAATACTGGGATGTAGCTATTTTGTTTTCTAAATACAGAGAGCTTGTACAGAGTTATTATTTTTTGAACCTGTGTTGAGTGAACCCATTGTGTATATGACTCCATTGAAGACCTGATTATAAGTTTTTATATGTTTCTATATCATAAAGAGGATAATTGCACTGATTTTTAGGTCTTAATGTACATAATATTCTCTTCTTTTTCTCATATTTTACCCTCCATGACCCTAGTCTAGACAAGAGCTCAACATTTTATTTTGCAGACCAGACAATCTAGAATGCTTAAGGATTCCACTTATGTCTAGTCTTTTTACATTAAATATTTAAAACCTATTTATAAGAGTTTCAGGCAACTGGTCTTGGCAAAGATAATATCAGACATAATATATAACTCTAGAAGTCTCAGATCGAATTAAATATAAGGTTGTTGTGGAAGACTCATTTGGTGAGGTCTATGCTTAACTCTATTCTGGGTTAATGACCATAGAAAGCCATTGGGCCCTCAGTTAAATATACCATTCTCTTTGGAATAGTGCCTAGACCTTTTAGGTCTGGAAGGAAACTTCAATTTCATATAAGTCAGTGGGGAGGTTATATCTTCATATATTTGGCAAATAAATGTAACTTCTTTGTCTCATGTTTTATCATTGAGACATGTTCAACAGTATCATCCTTCTCTCTTGTTTTCATGTCATGAAATGGCTGGGCTCCAGTCTGTAATCCCAGTACTTTGGGAGGCCGAGGTGAGAGGATTGCCTAAGTTCAGGTGTTCAAGACCAACCTGGGCAACTTGCTGAGACCTCGTCTCTACAATAAATAAAAAAATAAGCTGGCGTGGTAGCATGCACCTGTAGTTCCAGCTACTTGGAAGGCTGAGGCGAAAAGATCGCCTGAGCCCATCAGGTGGAGACTGCGGTGGCTGTGAGCTTGCCACTACACTCCAGCCTCAGTTACAGAGTGAGACTCCAATTCAAAAAAAAAAAAAAAAAAAACTCATGGAATATAGCCTGGTTTGGTGCATTAGCCACTCTAAGAATGACTACTCTTCTGAATGTTTAAAAATCACATTTGAAATACATTTATAACATTCTGAGCATTATTTAGTTTTTTGTCTTGAAGCCAGAAGAATAAACTTTTTATAGTATTTGAATTCTGAATGTCAGCTGGTTTGAATTCATAATTTTTCCATTGGAAATTTGATTAGTTTGAATTATGGGATGAAAGTGGATAGAAGGAGTCTAAAATCTCATCAAGCAGTGCACATCTCTACCAGGTGGATCTAATTCACCACAGGATAAATAGCGCCAGCTGCCCAACCTTCCCTGATAATCAACAATAGAGCTGGTTTGACAGTAGTCACTGTTGTAATAGGCTCTTTCTCTTTCTCTCTTGATCTTTCTCCTTGTTTCCCTCCCTTCTCTTCTAATGGAGGTTACATATACAAGTAAACTCAGGCTAACATTGATAGCATGGGTTTTAAATTACATAGACCTCTGAGTGATCTATCACAGAAACAAATAACTGAGTATCACATGTTCTCACTCGTAAGCAGAACTTGAACAATTATCGTAATACTATGAGAAAAGGATTGGCAGTAGTGGGAAACTGCTGGGTGGGGCGTGGGGCATAACCACATCAACAAGGGTACCTGATAATGAACATTTGTATACCCAATCCTGAATTGTACCCCACATCTTTAAAATAAAAATTTTTAAAAAATTTGGTGAATTAATAAATGGAATAATTCCAAAGGAAAAAAATTCATAGACCTTCCAAGATAGAAGTTTGACATGGTGATCATTATGCTATTCTTTGCTGGATACAAGCATTTTACAGGCCTGAAAGTGTGAACAGAGCTTTCAAAACAAGCTAATTTTATAAGCCAAACTAGGTTCAGCTCCAGCAGAAATTAAGCTCTCCGATAATATTTTTGATATAGGAATTTAATTAAGCTGGGCACGGTGGCTCAAGCCTGTAAGCCCAGCACTTTGGGAGGCCGAGGTGAGAGGATTGCCTGAGCGCACAGGTTCAAGAACAACCTGGGCAACTTGGTGAGACCTCATCTCTACATTAAATCAAAAAATTAGCCGGGCATGGTAGTGCGCGCCTGTAGTTCCGGCTACTGGGAAGGCCGAGGTGGAAGGATTGCCTGAGCCCAGCAGATTGACACTGGAGTGGCCGTGAGCATGCCACTACACTCCAGCCTGGGTGACAGAGTGAGACTCCCAACTCAAAAACAAACAAACAAATAATTCAATTAGTGTATATGGATCTGACTAGTGAGATAGTAGGGTAGTTCTATGAGGTAGATACTATTATTATCTCCTTTTAGAAATGGAAAGATGAGGTTTAGAGAAAAATATTTTATCAAGAATTTAGAGACTATCACCCAAAGTCACCCAAGATATTCATAGAGGTAGTAAGTGGAGGACTGGTCTGAACTCAGTTCTGCTGTTTCCCAAAGCCTGGGAATTTGGATAGCTAAGCTGGAAGCCGCCTTCTACAGGTGAAGGAGTTAGAACCTGTTTTAAGAAATTGAATCCGTCCTAGCAAATTTCAGGAATAAAGCTCATGTAACTATTTTTCTTCTTCTCCTCCCTCTCTTCTTCCTCCTCCTCCTCTTTCTTCTTGGCATGAATTGTGCCAACTATGTGGTCTTGCCCATTCTTTTAGGGCCCCAGAGCTGCCTGTGTCTCCTCATCTCTACTCTATCCTTATACTTTTTTTTTCTTTTTTGAGTTGGAGTCTCAATTTGCGCCCAGGTTGGAGTACAGTGGCAAGCTCACAGCCACCGCAGCCTTGACCCGCTGGGCTCCACCTCAGCCTTCCAAGTATCTGGAACTACAGGAGCATGCCACTGCGCCTGGCTAATTTTTTGATTTATTGTAGAGATGAGGTCTCGCCAGGTTGCCCAGGCTGGTCTCAAACCTGTGGGCTGAGGCGATCCTCCCACCTCGGCCTCCCAAAGTGCTGGGATTATAGGCATGAGCCATGGCAACTTGCCATACTCTTTTCTTAAAGCACAGCAGGACGGGCTAATTTCTTTCAGACTAGGTCCACCCTCCTTTCCTAGTTGTCTTTTATCTTGGGCTACAACTCTTCTCTTGAGCACCCTATTGGACTTACAATACCTTGATGGAAGGAAGAAAGGATGTGAAAAATGAATATACATATCACCTGAGCCCAGTAGGTCAAAGCTGCGGTGGCTGTGAGCGTGCCACTGAACTCCAGCCGGGACACAGTGTGAGACTCTGGCTCAAAAAAAAATTATATATATATATATAGCCATCCACTCATACAGAGATATTTTGCTTTGTTTAATGTAATTTTGAGGGCTGTGGTTGTATAGTCTCAAATTTTATCACAATGACAAAATAAAATAAAGGAACTCATAGCAGTGAGAGTTTTGAGTTTGGTGTCCCAGAACATTCATTTTCTGTTTCTGGCATAGTTGAACACAGGAGTGGAATCTGGCAAGAAGGGAGAAAACCCAAATAAATTTGCTTTCAGGTAGGGCCTAATTTTCTCTCAGGCATCTTGCTGTATAGTGCTTAAGAAGAACATGAACCTTCTTTTTATTTTTCTAGCTTTTAAGTTTTCCTTCAAAGTAACAATGACTTGGTTAAAAAATTTAATAATATTGAAGAATTGTGGTAAATGCTATCTCCTGCCACCCTTCAACCCCACTTGACTTTAGTTGTTCTGTGATAATTATCTCCATGTCTCTAAATAATATGCTTATACCATTATTTCTTGACTATTACACTCCTGCTGTAATAGTGTCAAAAATAAAATCAGATCAAGTTAGGAAATTTTAAAAGCTTACTGTCATACAAAAAAAGAAAGTACGGAACATGATCTGGAAGACTTCAAACCAAGGGGTAGGAAGACGCCTTATGGCCTTTACAGCACAGTTTATGAAGCATAAAGGAGGAAGTCTTTTGACCTTTTTTTGATTGGCTGTTATGCATTAACAATCTTTTTAAGGCAAGCTGAACTGTTTAAGCTGATTTGTCTATAGTTGATTGGTTTAATTTCACTGAATCACGCTGACAAGGACATAAAGCTTGCGTTTTGTGTTTCATTTATGATTAGAGCTAGCATTTGGGGGAAATAAGGAAGACTTCAGTTTTAGTGATGTGATTATGGGTTGTTGGCCTCGGGGTATATCTAAACTGTGGCCTCCGTTTTTATTTGTCTTTAACAATAGGGAGAATGTAGGTCTCTTCCATCATGCTCTACCTTTCCAATACTAAAGCCATCTTCGGTAATGTTTACAGCATTAGTAATATATAAATATTCACTATACAATCAAACTCTGAGAACATTTCCTTCTTTAAAGAGTGTTCTATTCTTTTCTTTTTTTTTGCTTTTGTATTCTCACATCTTTGTAAAGTTCTAATCCTCAAGTGCTCTGTGAGCTGGGTTTTTTTTTTTTTTTTGAGTTGGAGTCTCACTCTGTCACCCACACTGGAGTGCAGTGGCCGCTCCCGGCCACCGCAGCCTCGACCTGCTGGGCTCCGGCGATCCTTCCGCCTCAGCCTTCCAAGGAGCTGGAACTACAGGTGCGCGCTACCACGCCCGGCTCATTTTTGATTTATTGTAGAGATGAGGCCTCGCCAAGTTGCCCGGGTGGGTCTCGAACCCGTGGGCTCAGGTAATCCACTCACCTCGGCCTCCCAAAGCGCTGGGATTACAGGCTTGGCCACTGAGCCTGGCCGAGCTGGGGTTTTAAAAAGTAATTTCGCTTATGTTTTAAGCTATTATCAGTTACCACCTCTGGGCCCTGTTTTATCTTTTAGAAACTTGTGGGCATTTCTCATCTGCCTAAGGTCCCTCCTTTTTTTGCCTTTGTTGGTTTATGCTGTTTTGTTTTACTACTGAATTTTAATTAGGTCTGCAAAGAGAGAAAATAAACAAAAGTGGTTAATCTACATTCTTAATTTGGGAGTTTCAGGTTAGAATTAGGGGAGTAAGTTTTTCAGAGTTGTGTAGGAAAGATCTTGGAGGGGGTGATCTCAGGGAGTCAGCAAAGATGGAAAGACTGAATTTTTCTGACTGACTATCTCCAACATCAGGGAATGCGGAGTTTCATACCCATTTTGCCTCTCACTGGCCTTGCAACTATAGTTGTTACTCTATTTTTCTGAGTCCCAGTTTTCTCATCTATAGTTCTACAATTCCCATAACTCATTTTTAGGGTATATAAAAATATAGAAATCTAATTTAAAACAAGTGGTAAAGAAAGAAAAAGAATCATAGGAAATAAAAAGAATCTAGTCTCTTTTATCCTGCCCACCCTCTTTGAATAAATCTTTCTATATTTTCTCAGAGTAACAGTACGACTTAGCTTGGCTACATCTCAACCAGAAGACTTCTAGCAGTATCTTCAGAACCAGACTTTAGTATTGGGCTCACTGTACTCGTGGCTGTGTTTTGGCAGCAGAGCTGAGTCTAAAACTAATGTTATAAAGAGGTTTCTTTCTTTCCTGGGGACATCTGGAGGTGGGAGGAGGAGTTCACATGAGAAGAGAGAAGCTAATTTGCTGATACTGGACTTGAACCTTTGGCATTATTTTTAACCACGCCATGAAAGGACATTATGTTATCCCAGGATGGGGAAATCAAGCAAGAGGACTTTGAAAGATGTCCAAATTAATCTTTAAAATGCATTCTATGACTAAGAAACATTTTATTCTTGGACTCACTACAAAATTTCAAAACTTAAACTCAGTGAGCCATAATAGGGCTAATCATAAAATTTTTAACTATAACAGCCTTTAATTACTGCAGGCTTTAGCAATGCTTTGTATTGCTAACAGAGATGAGATGCTACACCACTATTTTTTTCAAAGGGTAGAACTATTTCAACTACCCTACAAAATAATTACACTTCAAAGTGCTCCCTAGACTTGGGACCAAAACAGAAAAAAAGGAAAAATAGAAAAAGTAAAATCATATAAAGACAGAAAGCTTTCACCTCTCTAGGATTTTTATCTCAATTTATTGACATGATATGATAATTACAATTGAAATAATAACTGATTATTTCAGATCTGAGGAACTAAAATTCATAGACTTACTCATGTTAAAACTGAGAGTAATTTGTTCAAAGCATCCTGGTGAGAAGAAAATTGCCTTATGTCTTTGAGGGGTCATAATAGTTTTCACAGTGTCTACAATAAACCCATTGCAGGACATAACAGATAATTGAAAAAAAGCTGAATATATTAAGTCTGTTGGTATCAAGGTTAAAATAGTGGAATAAGGTATTCAGGTTAAGAGATGCTATTAACACAGTGCCTTCACATGGGGTACATCTAACACATTAATACTTAATATGGCACTTATGCTTTTCATATAAAGCTTCCCCTCTCACTTGCAATTTGAATATTTTTTAGAAAGAAGAACATGTTCCACAATGAGCATTTTTCTCTAAAAACCTTTTAACTGTAGGTTAGTTAAGCAATTGTGTCATGATCAAAGAAAACTAAAAGTAACCTGAGGGTAAAATCATTATTACTATCAGACCCATGAATTTATTGTCCTGTCCTGTAAAATGAAAACCTATTTATAGTATCAATATCTGTAATACATATGCTGATGAAAGCAGCTGCATTGAACTCATCAATAGTATTAAGGCTGTATTTTTCCCAAAGCCTGGAGGGGAAAAAAATTGTTTATGTTCCACCTATTAAAAAATACCTTTCCCCATTCTTTTCTTCATTTTTTTCTTTGTATTGCATCCCATGTTTGTCCACTGTGCTTTTTGTTCACTTTCTTTCCTCCTGTTATTCCTCTTCTATCTTTCCTTCTCCTTCTATCCAACTCTCCCTCCTCATTTTACTTCTGCTGCTTTTCTTCTAAGCAACAGAAAGAAAGAGGCATTGAATTCTATGCTTATTAAAAATGTTAAAATTTCAGGATCTTCAGTATTTACGTAAAACTGAAGCTAATGAGAAGGTTCCATTTTGATTTCAAGTTTTCTCATTTCTTCTGAGTATGTCTCTAGTGGTGTCCATAAATCTTAGTGAATAAATTAATATTATTTGATAGAGAAAGTCTAGTCTGTTAAGTGAACTCTCTCATTCTGGTCTTTATTGCCTCCAAACAAAACAGTGTGCTGCCATAAAGATTTTTTGGACATTAGATTGTCCAATAAAACTGGACTGCTCAGAAATCTTTTGTGGCTTCCCAGAAACCACAGCAATGTCACCACTCTTGTCGTGTTAGGCTTATCTATATATGATCTCTGCAGGGGGTCCAGTATCTTCTGCCTTCCTTCCCACACCCCTTCCTGACTTTTCTCCTGCTTTCCTCTCAGCTGTCTCTTCTTCTTCCACTTATTCAACTTTTTAGCAGTCTTCAAATTTCAATGGACTCTACCTTTTTGAAGTGAATATCCCTGATACCTCGTCCCTCAGCAGATTAAAGCATAATTTTCCTGTGCTCCCACTGCATTTTGTAAGTACCCACCTATTAGCATATATTTTAATTTCATATGTTTGCATGTCTCTCTTTCACAAGACACAGTATTCTGAACTCTTGAGAGCAGACTGTAATTCAGATTCAGGTCTTTCTGAAGTCAAAAGCCATTGTGATTTTTGTCATATTTGATGTGAGAGGTTGATGATGGCAAATGGGGAAGTTGAGGGTGCCCATGAGCTCTCACATTCATGTAATTGAGCAGGTGGTGATATTTTGGATCAAGAGAGAGAGAAAACAGAAGGAGGAGGTTATGTGTATCAACATTAAACACCCATGGTGAAGATGTTTGTATAAAAAAGAGGATTGGGTTAAGAATTGTTTTCTGAGAAAGGCCAACATGGAAGATACGAAAACTGGAGCTCAGAAGAAGCAGTCAGAAGGGAAAGACACAAGGATGGAAGCCAAAGTAAACAAATTTTTAAGGAGAAAAGAATTAGCATGGTAAAATGCATTAATAAAGTCCATTAGTGTCTGGTGAAAATACACAATTGGCCACTGAGTTTGGTAAACAGAAAATCATTTCAAAGAAATGTCAGAATCTGGGGTGGGATAAACCAATCTGTTCATCCCACAGTAGAGGGAGATAAAATTGAGGAAGTATAAAAATTGTAGGTTGTTTATTAAGTTTGGACTTGAAAGTTGGTAAGAGAAAAAGGGTGATATGGTTGGTATAGCATCTTAACTTGAAGTGAAAAATTAGCATATGTGGAGATATTTTTAATGTACTTGTTGGTTTAGGGAAGGGAGTTAGTAGGGATAAAGAATTTGAATATAAAGAAAAGATGAAATATAATTGATGGAACTAGGGGAAAATGGGAAAAAAGGAGAACGGGTTAAAGAGTTTAGCCTGGGCGAAGAGACTCTTAGTCTGATGAATGGATAGGATATTGGCTGAAGAGGAAGTTATGTGTCAGGAGGAGGAAGGAGAGATTGAATAACTGTATAACTCACGATCCTGACTTTTCTTTTGTTAAAAAGGACAAACCTTTTGAATTGAAAAGAGATTGTAGGTGTTTGCTTATTTGTCTTTTGGATTTTGTGATGTCAGGGTGGGCACCACTTTGCCTTAGTTCAACTTACGAACCTATCAGCTACAATTCCTATAAGTCTCAGGTGAGCAATTATGTTCTGTTGCTCATTATGGAAAAGCAATTAAGGAGCACTAATGGACTGTGCAGGCATTTACCTTTAATTTGATATCTGAAGGTTTTTCAAAATGCTTATGCTGAAAAATAATACATTTCTCTTGTTAGGATGTTTGGTTTGAGTACTTAATGCAATTAAAAGCAAGCAAGCTTTGTACTGTGTGCCTTTGTTTACTGGCAGGTTTTAATTGCACAGAGTGAAGTTGGAGATATACATATTATGCTTGGCACTGAAAGATTATTTTTGGTAAAAATGAAATGACACAAAATTAGAATCAAAACACCCAATATAGCCTAGGAGCCTATATGAAGGAGAGAAAGTCTGTGTCTTGTCTTCATCCTCTTATCTCAAATCTTCAGGTGGTATAACTTTGGGTGGGCCACATTTTAATTCATGAATACTTTAAATGATGCACACAATTAATTTTTTATGATTGCATAGGGCATTGTTATCAATATTTCCTAAGTCTTCACTATGTTTAATTTATGAAACCTTCGTTTTCACGAGCTCAGATGACTTCAACTATTAAGTATAACCTACATTAAATATTTGATAGGTTAATAATTTAATTTTTAAAAATAAAATTTTTTCAACATGTATTGGCACCCTCAATATAAAGAGGACTTTAGGATTAACTTTTTGGTAAAATAATAATAGCTACTATTTACAGAGTTCCTATCACATACTAAAAGCTTTGCATACATTATCTTATTTATTTGAATAGCCACCATCTAATCTCACTATTTGTCAGTTTGGACTTTGTGTGTTGACTCTTTAATTCTGCGATGAGAGAATAAGCTTTTTTTTCTCCTTCTTCTGTTTTTAATTTCTCCCAGCCTGTCACCTGATTAAGCCAAAAAGAGAAACTAAATAACTGCTATCTAAATAAGGAAACAATTGAAACAATCAAGTTTTTTTTCCTCAAGGACTAGTTTAGAAAGTGATTAATGCAAAGTTGTTTAAAAGTGCTAAATCACCATTAATAAAATGTTTTTTGAGTACATTAATTTGACATCAAGAATATCACACTTAGAATTTTTAAATGTTGTACATAGCTTGGAATTATTTGGTTCATTTTTTATACTGCTTATGAGTTCTAATTTCCTGGAGTTGTTTGATAAAGTGGAATAAATTCATAATTTTGTGTTTGTAAAAAAATATTAACAGAGTAGAATACAATTAATACAGTATTTGCTGAGTACCTCTATTGTATATCAGGTTCTGTGACAGCTCTCAGAAGGGAAGAAGCTGGGAGTGAGGGCCAATGCTTGAATAGGAAGGATGCAAAATTATTAAGTTATATTTCCTTCTAGTGGAGTTTACACAGTGTTATAGGGGAGGAAGGGATAATACAAATTATTATGACACATTTATCAAATGCCAGGAAATTACTAATGGATGAAGGTACTAAAAAAACTGCCGTTTTCATGATTCCATATTTAACATTAAAAATTGATTTCATGTTTTACTTCTAAGGAATGCAATGAAGCTTGAGAAAAAGAAGCAATATATCTCCTGCTCCATTTCCCTCCTCCTGCCCCCAAGATGTGCACCAACTTGAAGTACTATTTTCCAGAATGAAGTCTTTCCAACAGAGTGGCCTATCAACCCTAGAACTCCTGTCCAAACTGACTTTCCTATTTTCCATTACATCTGGAGTTTACTAAATGTTTCACAAACTAAACAATGAGCCAATTAGTAGTTAGTATTAATGACTCACTTGGTAGTTCTGAGAGTTAATATATTTACAAATTTGTAGAAACTTTTTAAAATCAAAAGATTGGCTGTGGTAGTAGTAATTACTGTCCACAGAGCAAATCTATGGGGAAATAATTTGGAGGTAGATTAGGATTTAAGTGATCTGTTTAAGAACTCTTAAGGGTTTCAGATTTTATCCTTCTTACAAGACAATTTCACAGAAACTGGCAGAAAACATAAGAATGAGACTTCTGGGCCAGTCACAAAGGACAAGGTTATGTGACAGCAGTACTCACAGAAGTAGCAATAGCCAGAGTATCATCATTTTCTTGTGCCACTTCCTGAAGTCCAATCTCCACAGGTTGTTGCAACAAAGACCTGGGGTGGTGCCTGTACACCCAATAGGTTGTGTGTCAGGAGTGGTATCTTGAGCTTGGGGAACCCAAATATTTTATAATGGGTTCAGGCAGAACTACCCAAACTTTATCCCAGAGGGAGACATTCTTTTTAAAATACTGGATGGTAAGCAAACCTGCCCTCTGCTCTACAGGGAGACACCACCTCTAACTTACAAGCTGTTCACCATATAAACATCCTTGCAAGATAGTCAATAACAGAAGGGCAATTAGTGCTTCCGCATGAAAAACCTGCAGAAATGCACAAAGCCCATGGAAAACTGTTTCCTGACACTGTACTGAGTTGTTTTTCAGCAAGTATCTCTAATTACAAACCAATGCTTTTGGTTCTCTAAAGCTTTGGTCTCCAACCTTTTTGGCATCAGAGACCAGTTTCACACAAGACAATTTTTCCATGGACCAGTGTAGGGGGTGGTTTCAGATGATTCAAGGACATTTCATTTATTGTGCACTTTATTTCTATTATTACTATTATATCGCAATATATAATGAAATATTATTATGCAGTACCATTATGAAATTATTATTATTATCATTATTATTATTATTATTATTTGAGTTGGAGTCTCACTCCGTCACCCAGACCGGAGCGCAGTGGCATGCTCACGGCCATCCCATTGTCAACCTGCTGGGTTCTGGCGATCCTTCCGCCTCAGACTTCCATGTAGCCAGAACTAAAGTTGCGCACTACCATACCTGGCTAATTTTTTATTTATTGTAGAGACGAGGTCTTGCCAAGTTGCCTGGGATGGTCATGAATCAGTCGGCTCAGGCAATCCATTCACCTCAGCCTCCCAAAGTGCTGGGATTACAGGCTGAGCCAACAAACCCAGTCAAAATTATTATTTTGATATGCGTCTGCAAACAATTGATTTATTATGGTCTCTGTGCAGTCAAATCTCACTGCTAATGTTAATCTGTATTTGCAGCCACTGACCACAGCTAGCATCACCGCCTCAGATTATCCAGCATTCGATTCTCAAAAGTAGTGCACAACCTAGATCCCTCACATGTGTGGTTCTCAACAGGGTTCACACTCCTGTGAGAATCTAATGCCTCTGCTGATCTGACAGAAAGTGGAACTCAAGCGGTAATGTGAGCAATGGGGAACCGCTGTAAATACAGATGAAACTTCACTTGCTCAGCCCACAGCTCACCTCCTATTGGGCGGCCAGTTTCTAACAGACCACCGATCAGTACGGATTCATGGCTGGGTTGGGAACTCTAGAATAGACTTATCAATATTTTAATCTACTTCTCAAATGACCCAATGAAAGAGATTTTATTATTTCTATTTTACAGATGAGAGGCCTGAGGTTTAGAGAAATAAATTTAACTGCTTAGTTATAAACAATGAATGACATTGTTGGAATGTAAAACCCAAGCTTCTCTGACTCCCACTCCCAGACTTTTAATTACTGCCCTCTCCCACTCTCAAGATCTACCTATTATATTTTTCTTTTTTGTTTTTGTTTTTTGTTTTAACCTTTCTAGCTCCATAAAAAGACTTTCTGACGCTTTTTATTTGGATTGTATTTAATTTATAAATTTATAAAAATGCATATGTGTATACATATATAACCATGTTAAGAAAGTAGTCATCAATTTATACTTTCCTGAGTTTATTTATCAGAAAAGGCTGCTGAATGTTGAAGGTATTTTGAGCACCTGTGAGGATAGTCATATAATATTTTCCCTTGTATTTCTAAATATGGTGTATCTTGGTATGTATTTTAAAACACTGAATTAGTAT
>CAUYQG010051132.1:0-46162 GCA_963574415.1 Tarsius wallacei | reverse complement strand
TCATTATTTCCCCTCCACCCTGATGTAATCCAGTACATAACCCTTCTCTTTTGTTCTGCGGCAATCGTTTTTCAAATTGTTTCCTTTCTTCTTCTTCACTTCCACCCCACTCCCCTAAATCTGTTCTTTTATTTATGTATTGTTATTTTTGAGTCGGAGTCTCAGTCTGTCACCCAGGCTGGAGTGCAGTGGCACGTTCACGGCCACCGCAGCCTCGACCTGCTGGGTTCAGGCGATCCTTCCGCCTCAGCCTTCCAAGTAGCTGGAACTACAGGCATGCGCCACCACGCCCGGCTAATTTTTTTTTTTTTTTAATTTATTGTGGAGAGGAGGTCTCCTTGAGCCCTTGAGCTCAGGCAATCCTCTCACTTCGGCCTCTCAAAGTGCTGGGATTATAGGCCTGAGTCACCCTGACCGGCTTTTTTTTTTAAGGCCTACCCTTCAGCATCTCACTTCCCAGGTTATGGTTCTTTCTGTACTCGTTAAAAAACAGATTGAAAAACTGCCTGACTAATTTGTCCTAGTTTTTGAGAGCATTTTGTAGAAAAAAATCTACATGGGAGCAGTCAAAAAATCTGATGCAAATTTTTTAGGATAATAATATTAACTTATAGAATGAAAAATTAGAGTACAAATGAAAAATAGTTGTGAGTGTGTATGTATTTCCAAATAATATTTGGCATGTTTCTTTAATTTACTCCTACAGAATCCATGTGTGTAGACAAGTACATAGAGAGGACTCAGTAACTGTAATCATGCAGTCTTTTTTTGTAGTAGACATGAAATCTCACTATGTTGCCCAGGCTAGTTTCCAGCTCCTTGGGCTCAAGTGATTTTCCAGCCTTGGCCTCCCAAAATACTAGGATTAGAGGCGTGAGCCACTGTGCCTAGTCTGTACAGAGTCTTATAACACAATATTTTTAATAGAAACCTATATTTTATCTGTAGCCATTATAGAATTACATATAGTACTATAAAGCTCACATTGGTAGTCACAGAAAAATTGCTCCAAGTTGTGATTCTAAAATGTGTATGGGCGTATCTCAAGGATTGTTGAGTGCTTGATTTCAGACCACTGTAATCAAGCAAATACCACAATAAAGCAAGTAACATGAATTTTTTTGTTTCTCAGTACTTCTAAAAATGTTTACATTCTGCTATTGTCTGTTATATGTGTAATAATATTATGCCTAAAAAACAGTATATATATATATATATATATATCTTTTTTTTTTTTTGAGTTGGAGTCTCACTCAGTCACCCAGACTGGAGTGCAGTTTATGCTCCCAACCACTGCAGCCTCGACCTGCTGGGCTCCAGTGATCCTTCTGCCTCAGCCTTCCAAGTAGCTGGAACTACAGGTGCACACTAGTATGCCCAGCTAATTTTTGATTTATTGTAGAGGTGAGGTCTCACGAAGTTGCCCGGGCAGGTCTCGAACCCACGGGCTCAGGCAATCCACTTGTCTCGGCCTTCCAAAGCGCTGGGATTACAGGCTGAGCCACCAATATATATACCTTGATTTAAAAATACTTTATCACTACAAATTGCTAACTATCATCTGAACCTTTACCAGGTGGTCATCTTTTTGCTGATGGAGGGTCTTGCCTTGGTGTTGACAGGGGCTGACTCATCAGGGTGGTGGTTGCTTAAGGTTGGGGTGGTTGGGGGAATTTCTTAAAATAGAAAAATTTTTTTAATGAGGTTTGTTGCATCAATTGACTTTTCTTTTCATGAAAGATTTCTCTATAGCATGTGATACTGTTTGACCGCATTTTACACACAGTAGAACTTTCAAAATTAGGGTAAATCCTCTCAAACCTTGCTGCTGCTTTATCAACATTTTAATTAATTACTTTATTTATTTACTTATTTATTTAGTTGGAGTCTCACTCTGTTGCGCAGACTGGACTGCAGTGGCATGCTCACGCTCACAGCCACCGCAGCCTCGACCTGTTGGGCTCAGGTGATCCTTCCGCCTCAGCCTTCCGAGTAGCTGGAACTACAGGCATGCGCTACCACACCCAGCTAATTTTTTGATTTAATGTAGAGATGAGGGCTCATCAATTGCCTGGGCTGGTCTCGAACTCCTGACCTAACATTTTTATTTTTTATTTTTCCTTTTCTTTTTATTAACATTTTTACAGCATCTTTACCAGAACTAGATTCTATCTCAAGAAACCATTTTCTTTGTTATTCTCTGAGAAGCAGCTCATCTGTTCAAGTTTTATCATAAAATTGCAGCAATTCGGTCACATCTTCAGGCTCCATTTCTAGTTCTCTTGCTGTTTCCACCACATCTGCAATGACATCCTCTACTGAAGTCCCGAACCCCTCAGAGTCACCCTTAAGGGTTGGAATCACTTTCTTATAAATTCCTATTAATATTGACTTGTTGACCTCCTCCCACGACTCACAAATATTCTAAATGGCATCTGAAACAGTGAATCCTTTTTAGAAGGTTTTCAATTTACTTGCCTAGATCCATCAGAAAAATCCTTATCTATGACAACTATAGCTTTAGGAAATTCATTTCTTAAACAATAAGACTTGGAAGCAGAATTTACTCCTTGATCCATGGTTGCAGAATAGATGTTGTATTCACAGGCATGAAAACAACATTAATCTCCTTTTATGTTTTCTTTTTTTTTGAGTGGGAGTTTCACTCGGTCACCCAGGCTGGAGTGCCATGACACACTCACGGCCACCCCAGCGTCAACCTGCTGAACTCTGGCGATCCTTCCCACCTCAGCCTTCCAAGTATCTGGAACTACAGGTGCGCGCTACCATGCCCAGCTAATTTTTGATTTATTGTACAGACGAGGTCGCACCAAGTTGCCCAGGCTGGTCTCGAATCCGTGGACTCAGGCAAACCACTTGCCTCGGCTTCCCAACGTGCTGGGATTACAGGCTGAGCCACCGAGCCTGGCCCCCTTTATGTTTTCATCAGAGTTCTTGGGTGACCAGGTACATTGTCAATGAGTAGTAATATTTTGAAGGAATCTTTTTTCTGAGTGGTAGGTCTCAACAGTGGACTTAAAATATTCAGGAAAGAGATGTACTGTCATCCAGGCTTTGTTCTATTTACAGAGCACAGGCAGAGTAGATTTAACATAATTCTTAAGGATCCTAGGATTTTCAGAATCATATATGAGCACTGACTTCAACTTAAAGTCACCAGCAGTATTAGCCCCTAACAAGGGAGTCAGTATATTTTTCAAAGTTTTGAAGCCAGGAAGTGTCTTCCCCTCCTTAGCTATGAAAGTCCTAGATGATATCTTCTTTCAATGTAAGACTGTTCTGGCTATATTGAACATCTGTTGTTGACTGTAGTCACCTTCACTAGTTATATTAGCTAGACCATCTGGATAACTTGCTGCAGCTCCTCCATTAGCACGAGCTGCTGGCACTTTTAGGTTATGAAGGTGAGTTCTTTCCTTAAATCTCACGAACAAATCTCCGCTAGCTTCAAACATCTTGAAAGGACATAACGTGGATTTAATATACCCGATGAGCAGCCATTTTAACATTGCCTCAGTCTCATGTTTTTCTAGCGGTTCACTTAACTTACTCTCTAATCACTAGCCAAGGACAGAATCTGTTTCTCAGAGGTAGCTGTTGATCATTGTTTTACAAACCCCCTACCAACTTGTTTGTATTAGCTAGCTTTTCTATTTCAAGTATTTGCCTCCACCCAAAAGACCCAAGTTAACCTAATCAGCCATTCATGAACTTCATGACACAGACAGACCCCACCACCATGGCAGCAATCATGTGACTAACTCACTCACTGGCCTGCTGTCCATCACTTGACATCATTACCTGCCCCTTTGAGATGACATGGAGCAGACCACCACCCAATCACCTTAATGACCTTCCCCCATCAAAGGGAAGGAGTAAAAGGACTCAACCACAAGTAGCTGACTGCCATATCCTTACTAGACTCTGGTGTGGCCATGTGTTCTTTGAGCTATGGCCATCACCATGTTTTCTGGCTTTGGCCCCCTCCGCTACCTTGGGGAGGTGAATTTCCTCTTTCTAATTTACTTAAATAAACTATTTTCTAATCTAACTTCTGTGCAATTCTTTGCCTCTTTCTTGCAGCATAGGATCACACACCAGACACCCATACCCTGGCAGGCCTGACCTAACTTTCTGGAGGTCCTGCTGGGAGTCTGACCTAACACTTCTCTTCTGTGGCTTCCTCACCTCTCTTAGCATTCATGGAATTGAGAGAGTTAGGGGCTTCCTCTGGATTAGATTTTGGCTTAAGGGAAAGTTGTGGCTGGTTTGATCTTTTATCCAGATCACTCAAACTTTCTCCACATCAGCAATAGGCTGTTTTGCTTTCTTATCATCCATGTGACTACTGGAGCCACGTTTTTCATTTCCTTCAAGAACCTTTCCTTTGCATTCACAACTTGACTGTTTGTCACAAAAGGCCTACCTTTCAGACTATCTCAGCTTCCTACAATCCTTCCTCTCTAAGCTTAATCGTTTCTAGCTTTTGATTTAAAGCGAGCAGTTAGAGGCCAATGTAGGATTACTTACTGGCCTAATTTCACTACTGTTAGGTCTCAGGGAACAGGGAGACCAGAGGAGAGGGAGACAAGGAAAGGGCCGATGGTGTAGCAGTCAGAACTCATACATGTATCAATTAAGTTCACTATCTTATATGGATGTAGGTCAAAGTGCCCCAAACAATGATAGGTAACATCAGAGATCACGGATCACAGATCACTATAACAGATATAATAATAATGAAAAACTGACACAGAGACACAAAATGAGCATGTGCTGCTGGAAACTTAGACTTGATGGAATTGCTCGATGCAGGGTTGCCACAAACATCCCTTTGTTTAAAAAAAAATCTGTGAACCGCAATCGAGTGATACATTTGCAGTTCTTTTTTTTTTTTTCTTGAGTTGGAGTCTCACTCTGTCGCCCAGGCTGGAGTACAGTGGCACACTCATTGCCAGCATGAGTATCATTATACAGTAAATATAGTATTTTCTCCTATGAGGAGAGAGAACATTTAGAAGATCCAGACATTATCTTGAGACACTTCATGCTCAACCATCATAGCAATCCCATTTGTATCTATTGACTTGGCATTCTAAAATCAAGCCAGGAACCAGAGAGACTCTGCTTTCATGATGAGCCTTTAATTCCTGGCATCAAGTTTTCATCCGGCCACTTAGGCTTTTCTTGAACTCACAAGACTGTATGCTTGCTCAAGTGAAAACAGCACTTAAGAGCACCAAAGGGGATCAGGCTTGGTAGCCCAGCATTTTGGGAGGCCGAGGCAAGTGGATTGCCAGCCCAGGCAACTTGGCGAGACCTTGTCTCTACAATAAATAAAAAATTCCCCGGGCTTGGCAGCACGCGCCTGTAGTTCCAGCTGCTTGAAAGCCTCAGGTGGAAGGATCGCCTGAGCCCAGCAGGTTGAGGCTGTGGTGGCTGTGAGCATGCCACTGCACTCCAGCCCAGGCAAGAGAGTGAGACTCTGAATCAGCCAAAAAAAAAATTGTTTACATCTCCCAAGTATGTCTATTCTAAGCTTTTGTTTACCAGCTACCCAGACCAAACTGACCTAACTGTAATCAGCCTTTCGTGACTGCCCACCAACCTACCAGAGGCTGAAGACCCTGAAGTCATGGGACTGGTTGCCCTGCCAATGCCAAGGACACAAGACAGATGTTATCAATACTCAGGGATGCAGCTGCTGGAGAGTTTTCTTTACCCTGTCTTCTTGATTACAATTTTAAAAACCCTCCTTCCTCAACCCCTCAGTCGCACTGCCTCTCACTGCCAGTCCCATTTAGAATCTGTTCGAAATGTGAATACATTCCTTTGCTTTATCTCTGCAACTCTTTGCTTTATCCCACGGCACCCCCCACCTGCCTCAGTTCACCCAAAGATAAATATGATCACATTCACAATCAACTGTGCTAAGTTCCTCAGTGTAACACATTCTGGACTGATGATTGTGGCCCTTTATTCAGCAACATTGGCATCTACATGGAAAGGGCTGAGGCGGGCAGTGCTTTCGAAATACAAAATGCCAGACTGTAACGCTGAAGTGCTCAGGTGGGTGACCCCAAGAAGTGACAGCAAGGGCACAATGGCACACTGTGAAGGGTGTGCCCATTGGCACAGTGGCACACTGAGAAGGGCATGCCCATCGTAAAAGAGGACAGTAGGCACTCACCCCGGCTCCGGGTTGCTAAGTGGGAATGTGGGCCTAGGGTTGTTAGCATAAGCCAGAAATCCCTTTTATGGGAAGGGAGGGCATATTACCGTTAAAAACATTTTTTTGTGAGTCTAAAAACAGCTGAGGTGGAAGGATTGCTCAAGCCCGAAAGTTGGAGGACAGCCTGGGCAACATAGTAAGACTTTAAAAAAAAATTAAGGGCCAAATAAACTATGTCATCGCTCTCTGACTAAGGCTAATTTGATTATGTATAATTCTTAGTTGTTTTTTTTCCCCCGTAGATAATCATAGCTCCAAAAGAAGTCAAGGTGGATGAGGGTTAATTCCTTCCCCATCATTTGGGTCTGAGTTTGTTAGTTTGTTTCTGGGGGTTGGAGTCTCACTCTGTCACCCAGGCTGATGTGCAATGGCACAATTATGGCGTCCAAGCAGCTGGAACCAAAAGCATGTGCCACCATGCTCAGCTCTTTTTAAAAAACTTTTTGTAGAGACGAGGTCTTGCTATGTTGACTAGGCTGGTCTTGAACACCTGGGCTAGTTCTATGACAGTTTGCTTAGTATGATGGTCTCTAGCTGCATCCATGTTGCTGCAAAGATCATGCTTTCGTTCTTCTTTATGGCTATGTAACATTCCATTGTGTATATGTTCTGCGTTTTCTTCATTTGGTCCATTTTTTTTTTTTTTTAGTTGGAGTCTCGCTCTGTTGGTTACCCATGCTGGAGTGCTGTGGCACTCTCTCAGTCACCGCAGCTTCGACCTGCTGGACTCAGGTTGTCCTTCCGCCTCAGCCTTCCGAGTAGCTGGAACTACAGGTGTGCTTCACTACGGCCAGCTAATTTTTTAATTTTTTGGGGGGGGGGGTAAAGTTGAGGTCTTGTTATATTGCCCAGGCTGGTCTTGAACTCCTGGGCTGAGGCAATCCTCCTGCCTTGACCTCTCAAAGTACTGAGATTACAGGCATACGCCACTGTGCCTGGCCTACTTTCAACATTCCTTGAGATTTTATCACTCAGAAATTCATGAAGTAATAAAGGAAGCTGCTACTTTTCACCTCAACTCTAAGCTATGTGGAACGATTTTGTGAGTTGAAAGTGACGGGAATTCTGGAAGAGCGTACACGTTCAGTATCATTTATTTTGACAAACACTCATTGAATGCCAGGCATTATGGTGGGCGTTGGGGGCCCAGAACTTGACTGAGGAAGCTGAATTGGATGGGGCAGGAAAAGCTTTCCAAAACATGAAGCGAGTCTTAAAGACGAGCAGTGTATGCCAAGTGAGGAAGAGGGGATGTAGTGATGGGCTGTCCGGGAACGATGTGTAGAAGCACAGCGTGGCCTTAGTGCTTGGAAGAGATACAGAACATTTGATACCCAGGCTGAATGCAGTAGCACCATGACATCTCACTACAGCCTCAACCTCCTGGGCTCAGGAGATCTCCCACCTCAGCCTCCTGAGTAGCTGAGACTACAGGTGAACATCACCACACCTGGCTAATTTTTTTATTTATTGTAGAGACGAGGTCTCGCCAAGTTGCCCAGCCTGGTCTTGAACCCCTGGACTCAGGCAATCCTCTCACCTCCGCTTTCCAAAGTGCCAGAATTACAGGCGTGTGCCACCTCCTATTAGGGTTCTTGATACATAATTTTCCTCCAGTGTTTTATTAGGGAAAATTTCAAACATACAGTATCGTTGAAAGAGTTTTATAGTAAATGCCAATTTTCAGTGAACCCACCATTACATTTTAGTGTACTTGGTCAATCACATATTTATCCATCCCTTAATCCATCTTATTTTTTTGCTACATTTCAAAGCAAATTCTGTATACTTTCGTCCACCACGAGAAACGTCATATACCTTAATTCCAGGAGTTTTCTCACAGAGGCTATTGGCTGTTTGCTGGGAACACTATGGAGGGGATTTCGGAATTGAGGAGTTGAAGTGGACCAGAAATGTGGCTTTCAAACTTTTCTGACTGCTAAGAGATATATCTCACTCCTCCCCAGTGTATACCACATACATACTGAAGTGAAAATTTCAGGAAACAGTATTTATTCTTTGCATGTGTGAGGCATGCTGACATTTTCAATTTTATTTCATTTTAAAAGATGCTAGTTATGCTCTGCTAACTTGATTTGATGACCCACCAATGGATTGTAATTCACCATTTGAAAATCACTGTAGGCCAGGTGTGGTGGCTTACGCCTATAATCCTAGCACTTTGGGAGGCCAAGGTAGGAGGATTGCCTGGAGCCCACGGTTTGAGACAACTTGGTGAGACCTCATCTCTACAATATATCAAAAAACTAGCCAGGCACGGGGCACGTGCCTGTAATTCCAGTTTCTTGGAAGGCTGAGGCAGAAGGATCACCTGAGCCCAGAAGGTTGAGGCTGCGGTGGCTGTGAGCACGACACTGCACTCCAACCTTGGTGATAGTGAGATTCCAACTAAAAAAAAAAAAAAAAAAAAATCATTGTACTAGTCAACCTCCAAGAAGATTTTTCTTTTAAAAGGAATCCTGTGGCTACTACTAGAATTTTCCTTTTCTTCTTGAATATCAGGAACCTGTTTTGAGTTTCAGCACAGTATTTATTTGGCACACATGGCGTTAGGGCAGGTGTAATTAAGAAGAAAACCTTAAATGCCTGGTAATTAATACTTTGGATAGATCCAATTTAAATATTCTTTTTTTTTTTTTTTTTGAGCAGAAGTCTCACTCTGTCACCCAGGCAGGAGTGCAGTGGCATGCTCACAGCCACCGTAGCCTCGACCTGCTGAGCTCAGGCAATCCTTCCACCTCAGCCTTCCAAGTAGCTGGAGCCATAGGCACACGCCACCACACCTGGCTGATTTTTTGATGTATTGTAGAGACAAGGTCTCACCAAGTTGCCCCGGCTGATCTCAAACCCCTGGGCTCAGGCAATCCTCTCGTCTCCACCTTTGAAAGTGCTGGGATTACAGGCGTGAGTCACCACGTCCAGCTTCAAACAGTTTTTTAGAGTAGGTTTATTAATTACTTATTTTCACAAACAGCAAGATAAAGATATGCACTTTTGGATGGATGAAAGGGTTCAGTACTCATACAGTCTTCTGTTAAATTCAGCTACTAATGCCTGCTGTGGTTTCAATAAAATTGAGAAGACGATCAAATGAGAAAATGGGTGTGAAAGCACTTTGAAAACTAATGTTTTATTAATACTGTTACGTCATGCCAGGAAGAGAGGGATGCTGTGATCAAGCTCTAGAGAGGCAGTATATATATATACTGTACATACATATATATATACACACTTATATGTAATTTAATTTTTATTTTTTTTGAGTCAGGGTCTCACTCTGTCTCCCAGGCTGGAGTGCAGTAGCATGATCACAGCTCACTGCAGCACCGATCTCCTGGGCTCAGGTGATCCTTCCACCTCAGCCTCCCAAGTAGATGGGACTCCAGGGCGCGTACCACTACACCCAGTTAATTAAAAAAATTTTTTTTTTATTTTGTAGAGTCAAGGTCTCGCTATGTTGCCAGGCTGGTCTCGAACTCCTGGGCTCAAACGATCTATCCTCCGGCCTCGGTCTCCCAGAGTTCTGGGATTCCAGGCATAAGCCACCTAGCCCGCTAGTGTTTCAGTAATTTGGAAACTCTGTTTTTACAGAACTGTCACATTAACCTCCCAAAGCACCAATGACTACGCTTTAGCGCGAGACCCTCAGAAGACCGGAGAAGCTGTGAACTTGGAACGGTTCAACCACCTCTGAGCGCCTATAAGGCTCAGACAGTCTGCGCATGCTCAAGAGCGGCTCCGTCCTCCTAGCGGGGCTGGGGGGGCGGAGTCCAGGACACGTGGTTCCGTGACGTCATCTCCGGGCGCCGAGGGTGACTGGACTTGTGAGCTTCCCTGGCTCCGCGGCGCCGCCGGTGGTGTTCCGAGGGATCCCGGAGGGCGGAAGTGCAGCGGGGTCCGGCTCCGACCTCGCACCGGTGCCTTCTGCGGCTGCGCGGGCGTTCGGGGTCCCGCTCCAGCGTCTCCGCAGGACGGCGGGTCGGGCAGGCAGCCCGCAATCCGAGCGTTGCTACCGGTGCGGGGAGCCGGCGCTTCGGGTAGGGTATGTGTGTGTGTGCATGTGTGTTCCCCGAGTGGGGGACTGCCTGGAGGAGGAGGGCCTTGGAGGGGCGAGGGCTGGCTGGAGGGGCGCTGCCGGACGGCGATGGCGGGGGACGGTGGCTCCTCGGGGCAGAGGTGTGGTTGGCCAGACGCCGCCCCCGAGCCTTGAGCCGGCTGGAGGGCGTGGCCTGCGCGGTCCCTCTCCGGGAAGGTAGGAAACCCGGGGTCTCGTGGCAGGCTCCGGAGTTGGCTGCAGCAGCTGCCTTCGTTGTGGAAACAGTTATTGAAGCCTGGTTCTTGCCCGGGGCAGTTCGATTGTCTCCCAACTCTCTCACCCCGCATTCCTTACGTGTCAGTTTCATAATCAGACTTCGTGCCCACAAAGCCATTTTCTGTTGGCAAAACACTTTAACGCTCTTAAGTTATACTTTGGGTTATTTCCAAGCCATACCTGAACTTGAGGAACCGAAGCGGCTGTTGGTTCTAGATTGTTCCGAGGGGTGAGCAGGCACAGCCTGTCGTGAGTAATCAGAACCCAGAGACTTAGCAAACAGCAGCTGAACTTCCAAGGCCTTCCAGAATTCGCTGGGTAAATCTCTGGGGGGGGAGGTGTTTGGCTGTGAACTGGACTATTTGCAGTTTCCATAGAGGGAGTTGTTGGTTGAATCTTGGGTAGTAGTAGAGAGGAATTTTACACTCGATTTAAACATGTGCTTTGATCTTCAAAGGTATGCTACTTAAAATTGGGGGAAGAGGAGCAGGGTGGGATTGTATGATTTTGGGTTTTTAGGATAGTGCACACACTTCAAGTGTGGGGTCATTTCATTAATTTCCAAAGTACTGAATACCTGCTATGTGCCAGGCACTGGACTAAGCAGTAAACTAAACAGTGAACAAAACCTCAAAAATTCCTGCCATTATGAAGTTCACTTTGGGAATGGGGGGGAGTAAGCATTAATGTCAAAATTAAAGTACAGTCATCCCTGACCCTCGGTATCCATGGGGGATTGGTTCTAGGACCTCCCTCAGACACCACAATTCTCAAATGCTCAAGTCCCCTGTGTAAACTGGTGTAGTGTTTGCACATAACCTATGCACATTCTTCCATATGCTTAACTCTAAATTACTTATAATACCTAATACAATGCAAGTGTTATGTAGACAGTTGTTATACTGTATTGTTTAGGGAACAATAACAAGGAAAAAAGTCTGTACATGTTCAATACAAACACAGCTTTTTTTCCCTCGAATATTTTCCATCCATGGTTGGTTGAATCCAAGGATGCCTAGCTCACAGATGTGGAGGGCCGACTATGTCAAGTTGGTCGAAAGTGCTAGAGGGAAAAAACGCAGCAATGAAGGGGATCCAGAGAATGCTATGAGGGGGTTGAGCAGGGCGGTTCGAGGTGGCAGAGGTGGCCACTGAAAAGATATTTCAGTGGAGTCCTGAAGGTGAAAAGAAGGGTATCGTGTGGAAAGGACAACTACAAAGGCCTGGAGGTGGGAGCGAACCAGCTAGGTTGGCTGGGAAAGAAGTGGTAGATTCTTCGCTGGAGATGGGGCCAGGTCATGTAGGGCCATGTCGGACTTTGTAAGAACCTTAGTTTTTGCTTTGAATGAGATGGGTTTTGAGTAAGGAGTAAGTTATCTAATTTGCGTTTTAGAAGGGTCTTTCTGATTGCTGTAAGCCACAGGTACAGAGATAATGAGAGCTGTCAGGAGGCCATTGCATTCATCCAGGTTAATGGTCAAGGTGACCTGAATCAGGGTGGTAATAGTGGAGGCGGTGCAAAATGAACAGACTCTCGACTTATTTTTTAAGTTTTTTATCTTTTGAGCCGTAGTCTTACTCTGTTGCACAGGCTGCAGTGCAGTGGCATGCTCACAGCCATCGCAGCCTCGAACTGCTAGGCTCAGACTATCCTTCCACCTCAGCTTTCCAAGTAGCTGGAACTATAAGCGCGCACCATCACACCTGGCTAATTTTTCTTGATTTTTGTAGAGATGAGGTCTTGCCAAGTTGCCCAGGCCGGTCTCGAAGTTGTGGCTTCAGGCAATCCTCTCACCTCTCGAAGTGCTGGGGTTATAGGCGTGAGCCACCACGCCCAGCTTCTTGATTTACTTTGAAGCTAGAGCAATCAGGTGGAAGAAGGGTCAAGGATGACTCCAAAGGTCACGTTCTGAACAACGAGAAGGTAAGACTATACCACTCAGTAAAGTGGGAAAGACCAGAGTAGCATGAGAGGAGGAAGGAAGATCTGAAATCGCTTTCGGTTTTGCATGTTACATTTTTAAATGAAAATGTCATATGCAATAATATATGTGAAATGAGTTCAGAAGAGAAGTCCGGACTGAAGCTATAGATGTGGGAGTTGTACAAATGGCATTTAAAGCCATGAGAGAGATCTTCAAGGAAGTGGTTCAAGGACTAAGCCCTGGGTCACTTCAGCATTTAGAGGTCGGAGAGATGTACAACATTCTCTTCTCATCCTCCCCATCCCCACCCAAAGTGGGCTGTTCAGTAAAACTCTTGAGAATCACTAGTTCATAGTCACAGATTAGAAGGAAATACAGAGCAAGGCCATTCCCCAAGAGTGAGGATGAAGGAGGAAATGTGAAAATTGGAGGGAGGATAAGGTCTGGCATAGTGATGTGGGAACGTGGGAGCACTCGTGGACTATGGAGATACAGGAACACCAGGCAGTGCTAAGGCCCCATACTTGAGGTAAGTGTTTATGAATTTAAAGGGAGACCAGATGACATAGATTTTTATTTTTATTTTTTGGTCAGAGTCTCACTCTGTTGCCCAAGCTGGAGTGCAGCGGCACGCTCACGGCCACTGCAGTCTCTGCCTACTGGGCTCAGGCAATCCTCAGCCTTCCACTCCTGGCTTATTTTTTGATTTATTGTAGAGACGAGGTCTCACCAAGTTGCCCAGGCTGGTCTTGAACTCCTGAGCTCAGGCAGTTCTCTCACCTCAGCCTCCCAAAATATTGGGATTACAGGCTTGAGCCACCATGCCTGGCCTAGATTATTATTTTTAGATGTTTACAAACTTACTCTAGTATTTGACATTTCTAGGTAGTTGAAGATTTTGTCAACAAAAATACCTTCAGGTGGTAGGTTGGCCTTTCTTGGTGTGTTGTGTGGAAGAGACTTTTAATTGTGCGTTGTAGTTTTACCATGTCATACCATTTGCTGAATGACTGGTTAACCAGTGTTGTGGGGGGGAGGTGCACCTACTCTGTCCCAGGTCCTGAACTAGATGCAGAAAATAGAGCAGTGAAGAGTAGCCCCCTGCCCTCAGGAAGCTTACTTGTAGTTGATTGCATGTGGTGGGGCTTCTTTGTTTCCAAAACATTGCCTTCAGATTGAATGGGTGGTGTTGATGTATGGTGTGTAGCAGGGAAAATCTAAAATACCAATGTTTGCTGAATTTAAAGCTTGACTGTACTGATATGGAAAGTTTAGGTGGAAAATGTCTTAAGTAGCTAGATTTATATGTTTACATATTTTCCCCATTACTTAACACAAGTTTCAAAGCAAGCTATGTGCTAATTATCTACTATTGGGTAGAAGAAGGTGAATAGCACTCCATTTCTGCTGCCAAGAACTCCTGGTTCCCTTCGGGTCCCCTCCCACTGTGGGAGCTTTTCTGTCCTCTCAATAAATCCTGCTTTAAAAAAAAAAAGAAAAGAACTCCCAGTTCCATGTGGGGAGGGGCAAGAGACAGATAAGGTAAACTGGAAACGGTAAGGCTTGGTAGTACATCCTGTTAAAGAAGTGACTATACGAGGAGGGAAAGGGTGGATCTTAAGCTGACTCTTAAAAGAGGATTGAAATTGGCCAAAAGAGGAGAGAGTGTCCAAGCAGAGGGCTCCTAAAAACATCAGAAAGCTGTGCATTTAAATATGGACACCATTTATTGAGTGGTTACCATGTGCTAAACACCTAATAGTCCTGTGAAAACTAACATTATCTCCATTTTACAAATAGGAGGTTCAAAGAGAATGGGTTTGTTGTCCAAGAACACACAACTAATAAGTGGAAGGCAGGCTTTAAACTCATGTCAACTCTGTTTCAAAGCCCCTTAACTACCTTACTGTGTTGGCCTGCTGTCAGCATGCAAATCTCCCCTGCCCCTATCTTTATCCCTTAGTCATTTTCATCTTCTCTTCATTCTTCCTTGAAAGAGTCATATCCGTTTTTCCTCAATCCCTACTGCCTTTCCAGACCAGGCTCTCATTACTCGATGCTTTAGCTGTCTTAGAGGTTCTCAGTCTCCAGACTCTGCTTTTGTGCACTGCTACCAGACAGTTGTTTTCATTTCACCATTGTAAAACCTTATAGGCTTTCTAGGCCTGGGGGATGAAATGGAGACCCCCATAGTCTTTTGGTATGCGTCGTGATCTGGTCTCATTTTACATGTACAGATTTGACATTAAAGGAGTAGTAATTGCTTGCATTTCTTAGCCCCCCATGTGTCTATTACCATATCAAACACGTTCTACATTTATTTTTTCAGAACAACCTTGTGATTTGGGTATTATTAATTCCATTTCACAGGTAAGGAAATTGAGGCTTAGTGAAGTAAAGTGACTTGCATAGGGTCACATGTGATATGAAAACATGTTATGGTATCAGCTGTCTAGTTACTATTCCTCCCACCCCAACATTTTTTAAAAAGTTGGCACTATCTGCTGCTCCTGCCCACCTCCTGCCATTCTTCAAGTTCTACATCTTTGAAGCTGCTTCTTTGAACATACAGGATATGTTGACATTTAACTACCCCACCCCATGAAAAACTGTCACAAAGTAACATTAGTTGTACCATGGACATACAGATGTTTGGGAGTTAAAAGTGATGTTGGACATCAGTATGGAAGGATGGAAAGACTGAGATAGGAAATCTGGGTAAGGGTGTGGCTTCTAGAAGTTTTGATTCTGCCGTTTTTTAGCCACAAGATTTTAGAAAAACCGTCTAACATTGTCATGACAAATTCATCATTTTAAGATGGGAATGATAAGCTTGTGTGTTTCAAGTGTGAGGCAATGTAAAATGTGTAGTGTTTCTGGAGTTACATGATGTTTATACCAGTATGTAATCCACTGTTACCTAATTTAAAAAATCTAATCTGACCTGCTCACCTCCAGATTCTGTTTGGTTCTGTAATTTTGTATTCATACTCTGTCGTTCCTACAAATTCAAATTCAAATTCAGTGAACATTTTTTGAGTATTAGAGATGAAGAGATGAATGAGATATGATCCTTCCCCCCCCAGGGACTGCATTGCAGTCTACTGGAGGAGATGTACAAATAAATGTCTTGAATATGAACTTAGGAGTGCTGTGGTAGAGGAACAGTCAGGGTTCCATCAGAAAGCAAGAGGATTCTGCCCGAGTCACGCATAGAAGAAAAGCAACTTTGAGTTGGGTCCTGAAGATGTCCGAGTTGGAAGATAAGGGGGAGGCTGCTTTAGGGTAAGGAAACCAAGGACCAGAAAGTGCATGATATGCTTAATAGATTTGGAGATAATAATGCCCTCTGGTCAATGACTGAGTTTTTTAAAGGTTCATTGTTATTGTTGTTATCATTTTTTTAATCCCTCCAGGACTTGCTGCAGAACTAGTCATATCTAACAAAATTTGACTATAGATTGCATTTTTTAGCAGTATTCAATGCAACCTTTTTAGCTTTTGTTTTCTCTTATTATAATTTATATTGATGTTATTTGATGCTTTCAGTTATTCTTAGTTCTTGAAGACTTTAAATATTGACTTTTAAATATTTTTTGAGACATGTGCTTGTTGGTTCTGTAGATTATAATGGTAGATAACCTTTATAGGACATATTGTGATAGACATTCAAGTGTTCAATTATTACATGTGTTAATTCACTTAATTCTTATATCTGAAGTGGTAAATGCTGTTTTGCTAGTCTACAGGTGAGAAAACTGAGAAATAGAGAAGTTAAATGACTTACTTGAGGTCACACAGTAAGTGGTGGAGCTAAGTTTTTGGGTCCAGGCACTCTGGCTCCACATTTTACATTTTTAACTACACATAGTAGTGTCTGTTGAGTAAAATTTTGTGTCTGCCTTTTAAAAAAGGGTTATTAAAAACTCACATCCTTTGATTTTATCCATTTGTTACCAATTTTTCTTATATATTTTCTGTTAAAACATGTTTTCTTACATAATTAATTGTAGATACACATTTACTAATATTGAAAGATTAACATTTTAAGATCCTGTACATTTGGGTCTGCATATTTTGAGGCAGTAAGTGTCCTTGTTTGCAGTTTTCGTAAACCTGTTTTGCAAAAGTTCCTGTTTGCTTTGCAAAATTTGTACCAACTCCACTATGTTACACCTTGAGCTGCCTTGGCTCAGCAATTTCCTATAAGAATACGTAAGAAACAGTGGTACATGGGAAGTAAGGCACTGATTTATCTTTCACCAGTTTTTGTACCTAAAGCCCTCCTGTAGAGCTTTGGTAGACTTTGCTAGAGGACAAGACCTTAAAACCCAAGCCTATAGTTGGAATTTTGAGTTGCTTTCTCTTTCCTTGAGTCTATATTTTTATTACTTTTGGGGAAAGACTCTCAGAAACAAAGAGAAGAGAGAGCATTGGCCATTTCATTGTACTGCTTCTGACACAGGGAAGGGAAGAGCAGGGTGGCCAGCAGGTCTTGTCTGGCAGCCCAGAGAGGAGAGGGGGGAACCACACTCACATGCATGAAATTCTGGTTTCTGGTGATCCCTGCCTGTTAATAAACATGACTCACATGGCATCCCAGAATCCATCCAGATCATTATTTCTTCTTGAGAGAAGGATGGTGCTTGGAGAAGACCAATTGTCTTGGGTTATGTTTATCTTTGCTTCTTCTGAGGAGAAAAATAACCAATGTGACAATGTTGATAGTGACCTTTGACTTTACACTTGTAATTATATTTTCTTAAAGATTTAGCAAAAGAGAGCTTTGCCTTAAATTGTTGTTTCTTTCCTTTTTTTTTTTAGTTGGAGTCTCACTCTGTCACCCAGGCTGGAGGGCAGTGGCACACTCATGGCCATGCCAGCATCCACCTGCTGGGCTCTGGTGATCTTTCCGCCTCAGCCTTCCAAGGAGCTGGAACTGCAGGCGTGCGCTACCATGCCTGGCTAATTTTTTGATCTATTGTAGAGACGAGGTCATGCCAAGTTGCCGGGCCTGGTCTCGAACCTGCGGGCTCAGGCAATCCACTTGCCTCGACCTCTCAAAGTGCTGGGATTGCAGGCTGAGCCACCGAGCCCAGCCAAATTGTTGTCTCTGATGATCAAGAGAGGACTCATCAGTTGTGGCTGTTGATTAATTAAAAGTATCATGGTTATGAAAACCACTGCATGCTACAAGTTTGATTCAATTTTCGGTTTACTTATCATAACCCAGATTTAATTATTTCCTGCCATTAGTAAATTTACTTTAAAAAGAGCAAGCCAGTATTGTAACCAGGAAGTAGGTAAATCTTTACTATTTTCAATAAGTTAATTTTGTGTGATGTGTAATCTTAGAAATTTTCTACTGAGTGCAGAAACTCAATGGTGGTTCGAATTTGAAGCCTATCTGTGGAACTGTAGAAGTTTAAATGCATGTATGATTTGCTCAAAATAGTTATTATTTGGATGAAAGTTAATAAAAGTTCAAACACTGGTGGTATGCTGGAAAGAGCCCTGGACTTAGTTTAAGTACCGGAGTTCTTATCCTGGTTTGACTGTTGCCTAGTACTTCTATGTTAGACAGGTTTTTTTCACCTCTTTCAAATTACTTACCTGTAGATGATATTGAATCCAGTTGTCCTCTAATTCTTTGTCTGTTTAACTAATTAATTTATGACAGTCTTAATGTACTTGGTATTGTTTACTGGAAGGGAAAAGAAAGGAGACAAGCTCTGTGAGTAATTCAGTGTTAATAATTCATATTTGGCTAAACTCATGATTGTTTAGAATATTTTCACAAGATACATTATAATAAGTTATGAATTAGTTGCCAATGAAAGATGGGAAATATTGCTTGGATAAGTATATTGCATCTTAGTACCCCGTTATCACCTATTGAGTTACTCTAAGTATAAATTATTAACAGTATTTACTTCAGCATTTACTCATATGGTGTATTGAGGTGCTATTCAATTGTAGAATATTGGCACTGGAAGAACCTTGGATATCACAGAGGTCAAAAGCCATGTCCCAGGGCAGGTTGTTCAGGGGTCACTTTTGCTAGAGGGTTTATAAAAGAAGTATAATAAGTAAGACTGGAAATATGGGTGGGATCAAGTTGTGGACAGGATGAATTAGAATGGGGAATGGGTTTATACAAAGATTCTTTTCCAAGATGAAAAAGATGAGAGAATATTTTTGCAGGAAGAGAGGAAGAACTATCTTTAGTAGGAGAGGTTTAATGTATTGTTTACAATAATTGTGAGAATGATTCTTTGGAGCTGACCTATCAGGGCTCATAGTGCGAAGGGTTCTCTTTAAACGATAGGCTTCTGGGCTTGAAAGGATGACACAAGTATAGTTTCATTTTGGCTGTGGTTCATTACTTGATTATGTAATAAACATTACTTGCATATGTAATTTTGAATGATTATTTCTCTGATCCATTTGTTTATTTATTCATTCATTTATTTATTTTTGAGTAGGGGTCTCACTCTGTTGCCCAGACTGGGGTGCAGTGGCATAATCATGGCTCATTGCAGCTTTTACTTCCTGGGCTCAAATGATTCTCCTGCCTCAGCCTTACAAGTATCTGGGACTATAGGAGTGCACCACAACGCTTGGCTGATTTTTAAAAATTTTTTTATAGAGACAGGGTCTTGCTGTTGTCCAGACTGTCTGATCCCTTTCAATAAATAATAGCTCTACATTTAGAATTTGTTGTGCTGATTTTTTTGTATTTATTCTAAAGAGTGCTGATCATACTTTTTTGAAGTGAATAGTCTTTATGACACTCAGTTTTTCCTATAATCTTTTGTTTTGTAGCAGGTTCATACATCTTTGCAAGGATCTGACTAATGCTTTCATTTTCTTTTCAGTTTGGCTTGGGTTGAGCAAAGAATTTAGCCTGTATGTACTGCTTTAATCACTGGAAGAATGACAGATGACAAAGATGTGCTTCGAGATGTGTGGTTTGGACGAATTCCAACTTGCTTCACTCTCTATCAGGATGAGATAACCGAAAGGGAGGCAGAGCCATACTATGTAAGTATGTTGATGGTGGCCAGTGGAATATTTAACTTGGTCCGTTTTTGTAAATAAAGTACTAAGAACCTAGAGGCTATTATCCAGTATTTTATATACAACTAATTCATGCTTATTTGGAAAAAAATTAGAAAATACAGGTAAGCAGAAAGGAAAAAGTCACCTCACATCCTACCTCCCAGAGGGCAAAATCACTGTTGCCATGTTGATATGACACCTTCTTGACTTTTTCTTGGCATATATGCATGTTTAATGAATATATGATAATGGAATCATAAGCTATCCGCTGGTTTTTAGGAAACTATCTTGAAAATAATAGGTTCAAGGCTGGGCTCAGTGGCTCAGCCTGTAATCCCAGTACCTTGGGATGCCGAAGTGAGAGGATTGCCTTAACCTGAGGGTTCGAGACCAGCGCGGACAACATGGTGAGACCTCATCTCTACAATAAATTAAAAAATTAGCCAGATGTGGTAGTGCGCCTATAGTTCCGGCTACTTGGAAATCTGAGGTGGAAGGATCGCCTGAGCCCAGCAGGTCAAGGCTGCAGTGGCCGGGAGCATGCCACTGCACTCCAGTCTGGGCGACAGAGTAAGACTCCAACTCAAAAACTAACTAAATAAAAATAATAGGTTCAGATTGTATTCGTTTGTGTTTAGGCAATTCCATGCAACTATTTAACAAAGTATTTTTATAGCTTAATGTACATATGAACACATACACATACATGTTCATATGTTCACTGTGCTAATGTATAATATGTGTTTAATAATATAATGAATTAAAAAAAAATAATATAATGAATTAACTCAAACCACATAGATTTGTAGGTTTGAGTTAATGGATAATTTGCTCTAAAAACGAGTCTCAAATACCTTCTGATTTTAGTGTGTGTGTGTTTTTTTCCCCTGTGTGCATCTGTAACCCAAGGGGGGTCACCCCCTTGGGTCCCCTCCCATTCTGGGGGCTTTTCTGTCCTCTTAATAAATCCTGCTTTCTGGGAAAAAAAAAAATTCCAAGTGGATGCCTCTGTCAGGCAGAGATGATAGCATCTTGCCTAGTTATTGAATACCCCCCTAACAGGCAAAGAGGCTCTCAGTTGTTATTGTAACTTTTTCTTTCGTTCTCTGGGGTATACATACATTGTTTACCTGGAGAGGATGTGGAAATGTATCTGAGGTGATGGACTGTTTCTTCTGTTTCACTTTCATAATGCTTGCCCTTGGCTTTCTCCTTCATCTGTCTGAGAGTCATTGCTGCTTTCAGCCTGCTCCCGCTATGGAGGGTGGGACTGCTGGGGAAGCTACTTATGGAGCCCATTCCCTTACTTTTTCAGTTTGGGAACTGTTTCTTCCCCCCTGCCCCCATGCATCCTCAGCATCCTTGTGGTCCGTACAAGTGGTAGTACTCAGTGCAGCAAAGGCTTCCCAGGTTCATGTGGGATTTTTGCTTGAAATCATCTCTTGGGACTTTCTTGCTAGAAATGATTATTTTAGAAAGATTGGACAGTGTTGTTACTGGTACTGAAGCGTAAGTGCCTTTGAGTAATTTTTTTAAGTTTTAAAACAAAGTTTATGAGAGAAAGAAGAGAGAAAAGAGCAGAGACATGCCAGAGCTGGCATGGGCGAAAGAAACTGCCTCATTTGAATTAATTTAGCTGTGGAAATCTCAACAGTTTTCTGTCTAGGAAAACTTCCACAGTTAAAAACAAAGTCTGGTCATAGTGTATTTTTAGAAGAATTTCATTTGTTAGAGGTATTTTTTCTGTTCTTCTGTAATATAGGTTATAATACTGTGTACATTTTGCTTTCAAACAAGTTTTTCTGTTTTGATTAAAGCTTTTATCCTTGGCTGACTTTCTAATAGTGTCTAAACAAGAGTATATGTCAAATTGGTGACAAAAGAGTATTGGTCAAATTGGTGACAGCTGAGAAATAAGTAATTTAAGTCTGTTTACTTTTCTTTTCTTTTTTTTGAGTTGGAGTCTCACTCCGTCTCCCAGACTGGAGTTCAGTGGCACGCTCCTGGTCACCGCAGCCTCAGCCTGCTGGGCTCTGACGATCCTTCCGCCTCAGCCTTCCAAGTAGCTGGAACTACAGGCGCATGCTACCACGCCCGGCTAATTTTTTATTTATTGTAGAGACGAGGTCTCGCCAAGTTGCCCAGGCGGGTCTCGAACCTGTGGGCTCAGGCAATTCACTTGCCTCGGCCTCCCAAAGTGCTGGGATTATAGGCCGAGCCACTTGAGTCCGGCCAAGTCTGTTTACTTTTCAATCAAAAAATTCAAGAATGCAGTTTTTTTTCTTCTTTATATGTAAATCTGTTTAAATAATAATAAGACTCCTGTGACAACTCGTGTGTAAGTTGCTTTCTGGTGTTTTTAATTTAATTGAAGATGGTGGAAGTGTTGGGAGTATTCGTAGAAGGGAGAGGGCTATTCTTTCTCAAAGGTTTTTTTCTTGAATTCTTCCTCATTCTTCGTCCAAAGAAACTCTTACACAGTCATGATTTGTGTTTTTGAAGAATATTGGGTAACTTTAAAGCCACGTGGCACAATCCAAATTTTACTCTTTAAATACGTACGTGCTTAGTATCTAAGTTAATACATACAGGAAAACCATACAGAAACATTAGTGATGACTAATCCTGGAATTACAGGTGAGCATTTTATTGTCAGTATAGTTGCAGTTCGTATATGTGTTGGTTGTCAATTAAGCTTGAAAACATTGCTAATATAATGTTAAATATATTCCTGTCTCTGCATTTTGATATGTTCCCTCTGCATAAATCTTCTTTCAGCCCCCATCCTGTGTATATCACCGAGAATTATGTTTTATTTTGCAAGGAATACTGGGAAGGAAATTTGTTAGAAACTAGGTAGCTTTTCAGTTTTTATTGTTTCTGTTAGATTCATTTCAACTGTTGCTTTTTGTTTACTTTGTTCAGTATAAAAACACACCAGAGTAGCTGGAACTATAGACACATGCCACCATGCCCAGTTAGCTTTTGTGACTTATTGTAGAGACTTATTATAGGTCTTACCAAGTTGCACAGGCTGGTCTTGAACCCCCAGGCTCAGGCAGTCCTCTTGCCTCGACTTCAGAAGTGCTGGGATTACAGACTGAGCCACCACACCTGGCCTTTTTCTTTTTTAATGATCATTTGGCTCTTTGCCCCACTTAACTTTTGGCATCTCTAATTCATTCAGCAAATATTTATGAAGCAGACCCTATTTTGGGTGGTGGAAATGTAGCATTGAACAAAACAGACAAAAATTCCTATCTTAAGGGAGGTTACATTCTAATATTCTTCATTCCTTATTGTAAAGAAGTTTTTAGAGCACAAAAATCATTTGTGGGCCAGGCACGGTGGCTCATGTTTGTAATCCCAGCACTTTGGGAGGCCTAAGTGGGAGGTTCACTTGAGCCCAGAAGTTTGAGACCAGCCTGGACAACACAGCAAGACCTCAGCTCTACAAAAAATTTTAAAAATTAGCCAGGTGTGATGGTACACACCTGTAGTTCTAGCTACTTGGGAGACTGAGGTGGATTGCCTGGACCCAGGAGTTTGAGGCTACAGTGAGCCATGATCTTGCCTCTGCACTGCTGCCTGGGAGACAGAGTGAGACCCCAGTTTAAAATTTTAAAAATCATTTGTGAATTCTTTCCCATGTATATGTGTTTGTGCGTGTGTGTAGATGGGAATCTTACATGTTGCCCAAGCAGGTCTTGAATTCCTGGGCTCAGGCTTTCTGCCTGGACCTCCCAAAGTGCTGGGATTACAGGCTAGAGCCACTGCGCCTGGCCCGTTTGTGAGTTCTTCAGCAACTCTGTGAAGTCTAGGCATGGAGTATGACTCTTCAAAATCAGGAGCTGATAGCTATACTCATCAGCCATGGTATTTCTTCCTTCTTGCCATCTCCGTAGGTTAATATTCTCTACAGGATAGATTTCTGTGTAAAACCCAGTAGTCATTTTATTTTTTTACATTTTTACTTCATTTTACTATAAAGATGTGGGGTACAAGTCAGGATTAGGCTCATAAGTATTCTACGAACAGGTGAAGTTTGGGCCTTCAACTGATCTTCACTTTGCCTACTTTAGGACCAGGTACCCTTTGACCAGTAGTCATTTTAAAACCCAGGACTTACTAATATTATTATTAGACTAATAGATTATATTTATTTATTTATTTTAAATGGCTAATTACCATGCTGTTTTGAGTTTTTTAGAGACTTGTCGCATCTGTATTCTGCCATTTCTGAAGGACTCAATGAATCTTTTCTCTGCTGTTTATTTACTAGTAACACATGATTTTGGCAAGTGTTTTAAGCTGTATGTAAAGCAGAGGTGATAATACTTCTTGTAAAAAACATTAGTGCTTTCTCTTATTCATGGTTAGAATTAGTACCTTTTTTCTTTCTTCACTAATCACAGTTACTTTGTTATAAAAGAACTTACACTATGATGAGTCTATAATATTATCCGGCAGCTCATTCTTAGCTTTTAGGACTTTGTGGTCCACACAGGAGCATACCAACCACACCTCCCATCTCCCTGCACACTGGAGCCCCCAGGGCCACTGTCATGTTCTCCTGCCTACTGGGGTCCTATTCTCTTGGACTTGTGTGATTAAATATCAATTCATTCAACCAGAAGATTCCGTTTTGGATATATTTGCCAGCTCACCAGTTCTACTTGATTTATTACCAAGAGATATCACCATGAATCAGTGGCATGAAAGGTGGTATAGTCACACTTACAAAAGCAGCCAAAAGAGAGTAACAGGCAGTGTTACCAGCAGAAGAAGGCACAAGCTTAAGAAAGCAAGATGTGGCTAAAGTGTCTACCGAAAAGGAGGGAAAACGTGATTTTTTGCCTCCTCCTCCTTTTGTCTACTTGTGGGTTCTTTATATAAATCATAAGTTGATTTTCCAAAATGCTCTCCTGTTTTCTTTCTGGGTACCTTTTCTGGGGAGAAAACACTGACCGGGTCCTTCATGCTGTTGACATTGAGGCTTTACCTAGCCCAACATTCTCCATCAGCTTCAAAACGTGGTGGACTAATTGGGAAGTCCTGATTGATAAGCCAAGGTGTGCATTAGGACTGAGTTGGTTGTCTCCTCAGAATGGTTTCATTAGCTAGGTGAATCATTTTAATTTTTTTCAACCTAAAATTGATAGAACTAGTAAGTATCCTAAATAGTGTGATGTTAATCACATCTTATAAAGTGTTACAGAAAGATTGTAGGTAGATTTGTGTTGATAATTCTAGGCATTTATGCAGTAAACTATTCTTAAAGTAATGACCTCATAAGAACTATGAAGACATCTTAACCTTTAATTTTTGATTGTCTATGAAAAACAGTAGACTTTGTGTGGGATATTCAAAATAATGCAGAGCACAGCTGTTTTTCTTTAGAATTCAAAAACCTACTTAGTATTTTTATTTTTAAAAATAACTAGTAAATAAATATGGTTTTACAAATTTTCATTTCAGTTGCTTTTGCCAAGAGTAAGTTATTTGACGTTGGTAACTGACAAAGTGAAAAAGCACTTTCAGAAGGTTATGAGACAAGAAGACATTAGTGAGATATGGTTTGAATATGAAGGCACACCACTGAAATGGTGAGTGAATTTTTCTGCATTATTAAGCATTAAATATATGCTAGTTTTAAAAAGGTATTGTGCCCTGAACCAGTTGTAAAAAAGTTCCATGAAGAAGGAAATCACTAGTCTAGTTCATATAATAAACGAAGTTTACACCATTAGTCAAACTTAATTTCAAAAATTAATTGAATATTTAATTGAAAACATTTTTGCCTTCTATAGGATGTATGGATGGCTGGACAAGTTCATATATAGATTTTTATATGGTACCATAAGAATCTAATTGGTTATGGGGTTTTTTTTCCCCACATTTGTTTAGAACTCCCTTATGAATAAGTCATCTCTGTCACACTATTCAATTTTATTTCATCTCTAAAATATTTATAACAGGTCTTTATATGCATGTGATTACCTAAAGTGGTATTGTTTAACGTGATTGCCACATTTCGCTGACCACCATGCCATAAGCACATCTTGACTAGGCTTGGGTTAGAGTATTGAAAATGTATTGATTTCCTCTTTTACTTGAAAAATAATTTTTGTATTATGTATTTTTAAGAAGAGTATTTAAAATCCTAAATTTGGGCTTATCCATGTGTAGGTGGTTTTTGTACACCCTGTGTTATTGGGAGTTTTGTTCATTGTGCTTCCAAAAATATTTAATGTAATTGTGGCAGTTACAGAGAGAATAACATAAAAAAAACAGTTCAAGGTATGCTGGGATGTTGATGGTGAAATGCTGCCGTTTGGATGCAGTTGAATGAAAAAGATACAAACTAAGACAAGATTTAAATAAACATTGAAACATGTAAATAGGTTAAAAATGGACCTGCTCTCTGAATCTAGGAATATTAAAATGAAGAGTTCTTAAGAGAGCTTTAGGACAAATACAAGAAAGCCAGTTAGGTGTTTAATAAAAATGTAGCTGATGTCAATCTATGGACTACTTATTAGCAAGAAGTGGAATTTTTGGAACTTACTTTGTGCTGATGAGATCCAAAGAGTGAATAGATTTTTTTCATAATGGTTTACAAACATACAAGGTGGTATTTTGCATTGTTATGGGTCAAGCTTCTAACCTTATGAAGTAGTTTTTGGGAAGTGGTGACAAAGTTGTCTTATGATAGCATTCTTTTTAAAATCAAAACAATATGATCATATATCAGGCTCCTTATGGCTTTTGAATAGTTCCAGACCTCAGGCTGCATAGATATAAGGCAGTATTTGCTATTACTTTTTATTTCTCAGAAGAATTGGAGATTTGGGGAGGGGAGGGCGGCTTAAAGTAAGTGTAAAAGGAGCATTGATCAGAAAAGTAGAAAGAAGGAAGGAGGGAGAAGATTGTGGGAAAAGTAGCAGTGGGATTTATCTGTGCACGTGACACAGATAAATTAATTGTATTGCTGTATATGTATCAGTTATAGATTACTGTAAGATTTTGTGTAATGGGACTTTTCAGTTCTGTTGTTGTAAGGCAGGATTTCTCACCAGGGTCACTACTGACATTTTGAATTTGATAATTCTTTGTTGTGGGGCCACCCTGTATGTTATAGGATATTTAGCAGCCGCTCTAGCCTCTACCCACAACTGCAGTAGCATTCCCTCCAGGCTTAATAATCAAAAGTGTTGCCAGATGTCCCTTGGTGGAGGCAGAACCGCCTACAGTTGAGAAACTCTGGAAAATTTGGGGAACCCCAATTTAGCTTGTAAAGTAAGTGACTGCTGAGTCATCTTTCAGTTGCTGTTTCATTCTGTCCTGTGTGGTGGTTATTCTTGTATTCGATATGGCTTATGTTTTATAGGTGTGTGTTCTAGTTATGATGGCAGTAAATGTTTGGACCCTTTTCTCCCTGTCACTGCAGAACAGTGATTCCGCCTTAAGCATACTGTGTTCTCTGTTAGTATGTATGTATCCCTTTGGAAAGTCTTTTATTCAAGAGTGAAATCCTTTCCTTTTTAGAGGACTTATGTAAAAGTAATTGCATTCAAGTGTCTTCATTTTAGCTTTTGCAGTGTTAACTTTTTTTTTCTTTTGAGTTGGAGTCTCACTTTGTTGCTCAGACTGGAGTGCAGTGACAGGCTCGTGGCCACCGCAGCCTTGACCTGTTGGACTCAGGCGATCCTTCTGCCTCAGCCTTCCAAATAGCTGGAACTACAGGCGTGTGCCACCATGCCTGGCTAATTTTTTGATTTATTGTAGAGACGAAGTCTGACTTCTGATCCATTTTTTCCTTTAGTATTTTTAGGTACTCCGTGTAAGTGAGGAATGAATAACTTCCAGAGACATAAATGTTATCTTGGGCCTCTGGACTAAGTCTTGATCTCATCTCTCCCGGCTTCCAACAGTAGCAGTTTTCTCTTCTGTTATAAAATTGTCTTCTGGAAATACGCTATTAGTATAAGAATCTATCTGACCTTTAAGCAGTGGGCTTCATGGGTGGGGATAATCCTATGAATTTCCATCAGTGTAGGGAAGTAGCTCAACTGAAACTTTTAAGGCTGACACTTTTGAGACCATACTAGTGGAGGAGAATTTATTTGAGTAGTATGATAATGACTTTCCTATACTTATTCTTTGGGGTTTTAAGTAAATTTAGCTACAAGAGAAAATTAAACACCAGTTTAGACAATTCATAAAAGAGGAAAATTGATTTTCCTTCTCTCTCTATGACTTTGCCTCTGATTTTGTCTCCTAATTTAATTACTTAAGTTTGTCTCTTCATATAAGGTGACAGTTCTCAATTGTAAGAGAAAGCAAACTGAAGTCCTAGACAAATTATGACTTTTATCAGATGGTAAAAATATGATTTTATCTTCCTGTTAGTAGGATTTGGATAGTGTTTGGGGGCTTTGTTTTAAAATAAATGCTTAGTTTTAAATTTTGGTTTTTTTTTTTTTTTTTTAAGAAATAGCATTTATAGTCAAATTAGCAGTTATAAATAATAGCAGAATGGAGTCATGTTTAAAGGAGGTTGTTTTTGCCTGTATTGTTAATTGTTTATTATTCTTTGTTCTATTTGGCTGACATATTATGTGTTCTCAAATAAAAATGATCCCAAATATATAATTTATGTGGAGTAAAATTCACCTTTTTTGGAGTGCAGTTTGATGAATTTTTTTTTTTTTTTTTTTGAGTCAGAGTCTCACTCTGTCGCCCAGGCTGGAGTACAGTGGCACACTGACAGCCACCGCAGCCTCGACCTGCTGGGCTCAGGCTATCCTTCCACCTCAGCCTTCCAAGTAGCTGGAACTGCAGGCATGTGCCACTGTGCCCGGCTAAGTTTTGATTTATTATAGAGATAAGGTCTCACCAAGTTGCCCAGGCTGATCTCGAACCTGTGGGCTCAGGCAATCCTCTCACCTTGGCCTTCCAAAGTGCTGGGATTATAGGTGTGAGCCACTGTGCCTGGCCAGTTTGATGCATTTTTAAACAATTGTATACAGTGTAGCAACTACTACAGTCAAGATAATGGGATATTTCTGTTGTCTCACAGAACTCCCTGGTGCTCTGTGGCAGTCATTCCCCTCCCACCCCCAACTCCCAGCACTGACTCATCTGGTTTCTATCTCAGTTGTTTTACCTTTTCCAGAATGCCATGTCCACGGAATCCTGTAGCAGAAAGTTCTTGTGTCTGACTTCTTTTCTTCTAGTAGAGCTTTTGAGACTCATCTTGGTGGTTGCATATTATCCGTGGTTTCTTCCTTTTTATTGTTGAATGGGATCCCATTGTATGGTTGTACCAAAATTATTTATTCATTAACTGATGGCTGTTGGATTTTTTTCCATTTGGGAACTATTATGGAAAAAGCTCCTGTAGACCTTTACCTGAGATCTTTGTGTGCTAAACTATATATACTGCAAAAGAGAAGAATTTAGTTTTGGTTTCTGCATATTCATTGTTAGTATGAGTATGTAGAAATGTGATTGATTTTTGTGTTCTGCTCCCTTGCTGAACTCAGTTATTCCAGGAGGTTTTTTTGTTTTGTTTTGTAGATCCCTTGAGATTTTCTATGTAAACAATAATGCTGTTTGCAAACAGAAGTTATTTTTACGTTTTAATCTCTAGGCCCTCTTTTTCTTGCCTTATTAGAGTAGCTAGAATTTCTAGTACTGGGTTGACAAAGAGTGGCGAGAGTGGACATCTTATGTTTTCAGTATTAGGGGCAATGTATTAGTCTTTCAGAGCTAAGTGTGCTCTTAGCTGTAGATTTTTTGTAGATGCTTTTCTTTTTTTTTTTTTAGTTGGAGTCTCACTCCTGTAGCCCAGGCTGAGTGCAGTGGCATGCTCATGGCCACCGCAGCCTCGACTTGCTGGGCTTAGGTGATCCTTCTGCCTTATCCTTCCAAGTAGCTGAACTACAGATGCATACCACCACGCCCGGCTAGCTTTTGTGATTTATTGTAGACAAGGTCTCTCCAAGTTGCCCAGGGTAGTCTTGAATCCCTGGGCTAAGGCAATCCTCTCGCCTTGACCTCCCAAAGTGCTGGGGTTACAGGCTGAGCCACCGTGCCCGGCCTGTAGATGCTTTTTATCAAGTTGAGGTCATTCTCTTTCTAATTGCTGAGAGTTTTTTTTTTATGAATGGGTGTTGGATTTTGTCAAGTGCTTTTTCTGTGCTAATATGATTGAATACATTTTCTTTATTAGCTTGTTGCTATAATAGATTACATTTGTGGATTTTTGATGACCAATCTTATGTACCTTTAATATATCCCATTTAGTCATGGAATGTAATTAATTTTATACATTGTTGGATTGAGTGTACTAATATATTATTGAGGATTTTTGTCTTAATTTCATGGGAGAGATTTTCTGTAGTTTTCTTTTTTTTGGACTGTCTTTGATTTGTTATTAGGGTAAGATGTCCTTATAAACTGAATTGGGAAGTGTTCTGTCTTCATGTGTTTTCTGGTAAAGATTATGTTAAAATGCTGTTAATTCCTCAGGTATTTGATAGAAATCTCCAGTGTAACTACCTGGGTCTAGAGATTTGTTTGGGGGAGCTTTTTAACTATAAATTCAATTTCTTTGATGTGGATAGGTCTATTCAGCTTGTCTGTTTCATCTTGGTTGAGTCTTGGTAGTTGATGATTTTTTGAGAAATTGGTCCATTTCTTCTAAGTTGTTGAATTTATGTACATAATGTTGTTTATAGTATTTCCTTATTATCTTTTAGTGACAACAGGATCTGTAGTGATAGCCCTTATTTCATTCTTGTGGCTGGTTTGTGTCTTTTCCCTTCATTTTTGCCAGCTATGGTAGAGGTTTTATTTATTTTTGAAGAACAGATTTTTGGTTCTTGATGTGGTGTGGTGGGTCCTGTAATCCCAGCACTTTGGGAAGCTGAGGTGGGAGGATTGTTTGAGCCCAGGAATTCGAGACAAGCCTGGGTGAAATAGTGAGACCTTGTCTCTACAAAAAATCAAAAAATTAGCCAAGTGTGGTGGTGCACGCCTGTAGTCCTTGCTACTAAGGAGTCTGAGGTAGGAGGATTGTTTGATCCCAGGAGGTTGAAGCCGCAGTGAGTTGTGATTGCACCACTGCATTGTAGCCTGAGCGACAAAGTGAGACCTTGACTTAAAAAAAAAAGAACAAATTTTCCTTTGGACCCATGGGTTTTTTGGAAATATATTTAGTTTCCACATGTATAGAGGTTTTTCTGTTGTCTTTCTGTTGTTGATTTCTAGTTTGATCGATTCTGTTGTGGTCAAAGAACCTATTGTAGCTTTGGATCTTTTAAATTTGTTGATATTCATCCATCACTTTTGATTTCCTCATCATTCATCCTCTAGATTCTGATTCTACCTTCTCTATATGCCTTAAATTCCCTGCTTTGTCTGTCTGGATTCAGGCCCATGTAACTTCTCACATATTTTAGTAGCCTCTTAACTTGTCTCTCTGACTCCAGCGCTGTTACTTTCAGTTTATCTTCCCCAATGCTGTAAGTGATCTTGCAGAAATGCAGATCTGACATTGTTACTTTCCTCTTTAGGGGGCCTTTCCTGACTTCTAGTCATCTACAGTGTAAAGCCAAACACTGTAGCATGAGGTATTCATTTTGTACACGGACCTGCTTCTTCCCAAGTGTAAGCTTGTTTTTATGGATGGTGGATAATGTTTTGTGCTTGTGTTTCTTTGCTCATATTTTCCAGTAAAGCATTTTGCTCTTTCCGGCATCTGTTTTGGTCCCAATTAGTTTTTTCCTAATGCGTTCCTTGTAATCCTTCTTTCCTTCTTTTAACTCCTACTTATAACTTCTATCTTAAGTATCACCTCTTTTGTGATTTCTTTAGCCATAAGTGATCATTTCTACCTTTGTGCCTTCTCTAAATACTTAAGTGTGACTTCCTGTGTACTTGTCATGTTGTCACTGTGTATTGGAACATAATGGTTTTTAAGATTGCTGACTCTGGAGCCAGAAACCAGGCTTCAGATTCCAGCTTCAAAACTTACTAGTGGTATAACCTTGGGTAAGTTATTTGACCTTTTGCATCTCAGTTTTCTTATCTGTAAAATGGGAATAACAGTAGTACCTTATGCTTTCATCAGTATATTACGGGAATTAAATGAATTTCTTAGGTTAAGTATCCCGTATCCAAAAGTGTTTCACATTTCAGACTAGAAGTGTTTCATATTGCAGATTTTGAAATTTTTGCATTATATACTTACTGGTTGAGTATTACAAATCTGAAAATCTGAAATCTGAAATGCTCCAATAAGCAGTTTCTTTGAGTGTCATGCTAGCACTTAGAAAGTTTCAGATATGGGAGCATTTTGGGTTCTGGATTTTTGGATTTGGGTTGCTCAACATGTACATGTAAAGATCTTGGACTAGTGTCTTGCACAGAGTAAGTGTTCAGTAGGTCCTAGCTGTCATTGTCAATGTCATAACCCTTCTCTTCCTATTTATTGTTATTATGACTGCTTAAACATCTACGTGTGATGTTTGAGCAGGAGCTTTGCTCCTTAAGCAATAGTACATAAGAGATGCTAAGTTAATGTTTTAGTGAGTGAATCTAAACTCATCCCTTGCTTTTATTTAGAAAGCTGAGGCTCAAATAAAATAAGTGAAACGTGACTTGCTCAAATAAGCCAGTGGGACCCAGGCTTTAAGAGTCTCAATTCGGGATTCTTTCCACCACACCTGTAACATGCTATTTAGCTTTTTGTTTCCCTTCCTCTTGTCTCTCTCTAATTGCTTGTGTCTTTTTGTCCAAATTAAAATAGAAAAATGTTTTAAAACGACGTTATATTCAAAATGAATACTCAGTAGATATGTTGTTGACTTGTAGAGAGTTTCCAAGGAGCTTACATCTGATTAGAACTTTGTCTTCAGTACTTCTTAGTATCATTAACTTAAAAAAATTACATGGGAAATGGGAAGTGCTGATGTAACTCAAAATGTAAGAATCTTTTTTTAGACTGATTTGATTAGTCAGCAGAGGGTGCTCTAAGATTGCATTTTATGGGGTGGAGTATCTTGTTACCACAACTTACATGTTCACAATTAATATTTGTTATTTTTATATTATAATAATTTTAAGAGAACAGTTCTTGGTTCTTTTAAATAATAATTTGTTAGTAAACCCTCATTTTGGTTTAGATCTTAGGCTTTCAGTTACAAAATTAAGAAAACGCTTCTCATTTTGTCAGCTACAAAAAATTATATGTCTAATGGGAAATTTTATTTTGTGTAATTGACTTATTTTCAAGATAGGTTATGAAGGAAGTTGAACTACTTCTTGAACTGGAAAAAATAAATACAGTTATGTACAGCATAATGCCATTTTAGTCAGTGATGGCCTGTACTTGGGATGGCAGTCCCAGAAGATTATAACTCTATATTTTTGTTATACTCTTTCAATGTTTAGATACACACATATTTAACCATTTCATTACAATTGCCTGGAGCATTCAGTACAGTAACAACAGGTTTGTAGCCTAGGAACAAGAGGCTATACTGCATGTCCTAGCTGAGTAGTAGGGTCTGCCATCTAGGTTTGTATAAATATGTTCTGGGATGTTCCAACAATGAATGAAATCACCTAATAACGCATTTCTCAGAACATATCCCTGTCGTTAAGCGACGCTTGGCTGTATTGATGTTGATCTTAAACAAAGACATAATAGAGTGACTCAGAATTTAATACTGTAACTGATTTCAAAGTAAATTTTAGCAAAATGCTGCAGTGTGTGTGAAAACTTGTGTAGTATTTTTCTTTAAAAAATATAACTAACATTTTTGTTGTAAATACTGGGCAGAGTCTCCTCTTGTTTCCAGTCCTTTTTAAGGTTGTAAATTTCTGGAATTTTATATATTATTTTGTAAACTAGATTTTTGAAATGTGGTTTACATAGCATTTTATCCCTTGACTATTTTTGTGCTTTTTCATAAATAAGAATAGGTCTAGAAGGCTGTGAAATACATTGCTATTCTAAATTTGAGTTTGTCCTACATGTAGAGTAAGGCAATCTTGATTGTAATCATCAGACTACTTTGGTTTGCATTTGTAGTTATACACTTTTTTATTCTTGTGAAATATAATCCTATTTCCAGTGAATCACTAATGTAGCAAATTTCTGAAAAAGAGTCTTTTTTTTCCTCCCCCAGTGGAATGTTCTTGAACAGTAGTTCTCCAGTATGGGAAAAGTCCTTTCAGTGCTGATTTTAGATTACTCATACTGGTTTGCTATCTGGATGAAGATGCTCACACTAGAATGATCTCCTTTCTGAGAATATTCATTATTGCTGCACCATGTGCCAATATGACAGAGTGTGAGTGTGTGTGTGTGTGTGTGTGTGTGTGTGTGTGTGTGTAGTACTGAAAGGATAAAAAGAAAAAACTTAAGCAAAGAAATATTAAAATGTATTCACTTTGAGAGTAAATCTGGAAAGGATATAAAGAAGAGAAAGAAAAGGAATGAAAAGTAAAAATAGACCTGGCTGGGCTCAGTGGCTCAGCCTGTAATCCCAGCTTTTTGGGAGGCCGAGGAGAGTAGATTGCCTGAGCCCACGAGTTCGAGACCAGCCCGGGCAACTTGGCAAGACCTCATCTCAACAATAAAAATTAGCTGGGTGTGGTAGCGTACACCTGTAGTTCTGGCTACTTGGAAGGCTGAGGCAGAAGGATCACGGGATCCCAGCAGGTCGATGCTAGGTTGGCTGTGAGTATGCCACTGCACTCCATCCTGGGCAACAGAGTGAGACTCCAGCTCAAAAAAAAAAAAAAAAAATAGAACTAACACTAAATATTCTGGTGCAATCATTTTTTATAGGGCGATGGATTGAGAGTTTAGTGAGCCACATCCTCTTCTGTACCCAGAAGATGCAGTTTTGGATACAGTTGGCCTTCTGTATCCATGGGTTCTGCATCCATGGATTCAACCAACCACAGATGGAAAACATCCATAAGATGAAAAAAACCAATAAAAAAAAAATAATACAATATTAAAAAATAATATTTAAAAATAGTCTGGTTGGAATTTTTAAAATATATGGATATTTTAATGTTCAAATATTTAAAAATAATATTTTAAGATATTACTTTTAAATAAAATGAAAAATAATAAATACAAATATTTTGTAAAATACAGTACAAATTTAAAAATCCAATATGGTATAACAACTGTTTGCATAGCACTTAGATTGTATTAGGTATCATAAGTAAACCAGTGATATTTTAAAGTATTAGAAGGATGTGCACAAGTTATAGGCAAATACTAAGCCATTTTATGTAAGTGACTTACACTTCTGTGGATTTTGGTATCCAAGGGTACCAGTCCTTTTTTTTTCCCCCCACACCTTTTGTTTTAATAAATAAAGTATATTCATGGCTTAGATCTCAAATCATATTTACAGACAAGGAAAACTTCTAGGTGCAAATACATCACAGTGAAGCTACTACAACTGGAAGGAAGCGTATGCAACATGCCCCCTACCCCTAGGAGCAGAGACTTCAGGGCAGAGAGCACCACGTACACCACTCTAGACTAGGTCACAGGAGCCAGGGAAGGGCAGGAGATCCAGTGAAGTTCATGCAACCACCATGGTCCCCTCACCCGATGGCTGCAGAACCCTTGGACGCTGGTACGTGAGATGACCTAAGGCTGGGGTCCTGAGCAGAAGGGGTGAAACTTTCCCACTGTTAATGATCAGGACAAGGGCATTAGTGACAAAAGGGAATCCACTGAGAAATACAGAGCAGTACTGAAGAACGGAGAGAAGGCGGCACATGTTCTGGTTTCTTCACATGGTAGAAGCTTCCCCAGCATAGCAGATGAGCAGGTGTTGAACGCCACCTCCCTTAGGCTTAGTCCAGGAACTTTCTGTTGGCGTTGGCACCAAACAAGGCTCCCCGCACTTCCGGCACCATCTGCTGGGCTGTGAGGTCCAGATGGCTTTCCAGGGTGTTGGACACCTTGATTTTACTATCCCCGTTATAGATCTCCACTCCACCAGCTATGTCCTCGGGCAGGTAGGACTCATGGTCAATCTGGACATCAACATCATTCTTGGTGGCGATTTTGTACATGGGGATCGCCTTCTGTACTGCAGCCTTTACCAGAGGGAACTCTTGCTTCCTGCAGCGAATGATCATCCGGGGCTCTAACAATTGGCACAAACCCTGAAGGACCAGTCCATCCAGCAGCACTTGATACCTGTTTGTATCTTTCACCACCTTGCCGAGTCTCTGTTTTGCTTCATTTAGTAAATCTGAGATAAGGTCATCTCTCGCTCTCAGGACTTTGAGCCTTGCTTGATTCATCAAATTAGACATCTGAATTTTCTTCTGCTTTTCTTTCTTCTCATAGTATTCCATAATCTTTAGGTTTGTGCAAATCTTTGGGTTTGCACGAGCCGACCTTTCTCAGTATTGAACTCTTCTGCCTTTGCGTCTATTTCTTCTGCTTTCTCATTGGCTTCTTGTTCAATGAAAGCTTAATCTACTTTTGCACGTCCACATCGCTGAGGGCCTTGGTGGAAGCAATGCAAGGCCGGTGGGCAGTGGGCTGGAGTTTAGGTTTGAAGAGGGCAGTGGAAGGAACCGGGATTGACCACTGTATTCCAGTTCTAACCTCACACCACTTCCTTTTCTATGAAGTTTAGGTTAGATGGCGGAGAGTAGTAACATAACAGCTAAACGGCTACATTATGGTTCACTTAGCTATGGTTTGTGTGGTTTCTGTGTTGTGGGTTAGGAGCCACCTATATAGAATATCTGTTTAGGGGAGCTGTGTAGACTAGTACTTTTAAAATTCTTGGTATATTTTAGATTATAGTGTCAGAGAAACTCAGTACCTTTCATTTTGCCAGTTCTATTTTCTTTCACATATTTTCTTGAATATTAATAGATTAATCAGAAATAAGCAGTCTGGGAACCAATTCAGATCGCGTATTTGTTTGAAATTAATATCCTTGTATCAAAATGATTCTAACATAAACGTGCATTGAACCATGTGTGAATTGTAGAATTTGACAATAGAAATAAGTAATGATTACTTTATTCCTAAGTTTTTCTGGTTCAGTTTTATTTTTAAAGATCATTACAGGATAATTATGATATTATTTAGAATGTTTTTATGTTAATACTTTATGTTTAAATACATTTTTAAGGAACCATATGTTTAAATTTCTCTCCTAATCCTTAGTGTACCAGGAAAAAGAATCATCATCATTTACCACTTGGGATCAATGAACTTTTTAAAAAACAAATATATATATATATATATATAAAGTCACTGTATAACTTAGAGAAGTTAGAATGAAGCAATAGTGTATGAACAACTTTATTAGAAATTTTAATAAGCATTTAAATGAAGCAAATTCAAATTTTCTTTTCATATTTTCCTACTTACAAAAGTACTTAAAATGGGCAACAGCCTCTGAATGCAACTACCCTGCTTATCAATTACCAATCGTCATGCATTCAAATAGCCCTCGTATTTGGTTCTAGCTTATTATTACTTCTGACTTTTCCTTCTCTTTTTTTTGAGTTAGTCTTACTCTTTGTGGTATGGCTGGCATGCAGCGGCACGCTCACGGCCACCGCAGCTTCGACTTGCTGGGCTTAGGTGATTCTCCCGCCTCATCCTTCCAAGTAGCCGGAACTACAGACACACGCCACCATGCTCAGCTAGTTTTTGTGATTTATTGTAGAGACGAGGTCTCACCAGGTTGCCCAGGCTGGTCTCGAACTCCTAGGCTCAGGCAGTCCTCTCGCCTAAGCCTCCCAAAGTGCTGGGATTACAGACTGAGCCACGGACTTCTGGCTTTTCTTATACCTAACAGTCATACTTGAAGAAAGTTTTGAAACCTTTGACAGCTCATGATTTTTTTATAATTTTTTTTTTACATTAGTAAACACCAATTAGCATAATAAGTCCAATACTTTTTTTCATTTCTACATTATCTAATTCCTTCTGATCATCCTTGTATACAAACCTGCCTTTGGCATTTGCCCACTACCAAGTAATTTTGGTGTGCAAATGACATAAAAGAAGGAATATTGTCACATAGTTCTAGTAAGTGGAATGGTCCAGGTTTTTGTCATGAAATATAGTGTGATCAAATTTTTCTGCTGAAAGACTAAACTGATAAGATTACCATGTGCTCCTTTTGTCCTTAGAAATATATTGTTCTTCTGTTAGTTCTTGAGTTCTATAAAATGTACCCAGAGTATCATCTAAAAACTCATAGTCTGAGGTTTCACTTACATAATCAATTTTACTGTTGTCATTAAAATCTAGTATACAGCTATCTCTCTTTGCATTCATCCTGGTTTGTGTGATAATTGTGACCTAGTTTCCCCTGTCAGTTTTTTTTCTCCTTGCCATTGTAGGTGAAAGTGAGAAACTTAGAATTTTCAATGTTAATGATGGGTCTGCATTCTTATTTTACACTTTGTTGAAGGATGTTGCAATACTTTGGCAACACAGCAAGAATATGAAAGAAGGGTGCTTTCTTGTATCATACTTCTAGGCATTCATTATTCTTTCAGATTCTTATTATTTTAGTCTTTTTTAGTACAATTACAAGTAATTGATGAGTAATGATGAAATAATTCCTAGAATGTTGAGATAGCAAGTTGTTTCAAGATACATGATCTTACTTTTTTTTTTTTTTTAAAGATGTATGGTACAAGTCAGGATTGGGTACAAAAGTGATCCTCGTACAGGTGAAGTTTGGGCCTCCCATTGGACTTCACTTCGCCTGGATTGGGCTCATGTACCCTTATTGATATTGTGTTCCCCCATCCCCACCTACAGCCAATCACTTTCGTATAGTAATAGGTGTTCAGGGTCTGCTTTTGAGTGAGAACATGTGGTACTCAGTTATTTGTTTCTGTGATAGATCACTGAGTATGATAGACTTTCAGTCCATCCAAGTTGCTTCGAAGTCTATAGTTTTGTCCTTCTTTATGACTGAATAATATTCCATCATGTATATGTACCACATTTTTTTTTTTCCAGTCCTGTTTCGATGGGCAGCACGGTTGGGTCCATGTTTTTGCTATTGTGAATAGTGCTGCAGTAAACACCCATGTGTGGACACCTTTTTTTGTAGAATGATTTGAGTTCTTCTGGGTATATTCCCCAAAGGGGAATGGATCTTACTGTTACTGGATCCTGTAACATAGCTGAGATTTGTGAAAGTTCAGTGGCTCAATATAGCAATGACTAATTTGTCTTCTTTTTTTTTAAGTGAGTTTTTTTTTCTGTTCTTTGGAACACCTTTAAGAATGAGTAAAAGGCATGAAGTAACCACTGGGCATGGTAGCTCATGCCTGTAATCCCAGCACTTTGGGAGGTGGAGGTGAGAGAATTGGCCTGAGCCCATGGGTTTGAGACCAGCATGGGCTACATGGCGAGACCTCGTTTCTACAGTAAATCATAAAATAACCGGGTGTGGTGGTATATGCCTGTAGTTCTAGCTACTTGGAAGGATCACCTGAGCCCAGCAGGTTGAGGCTGCGGTGGCCAGGAGCATGCCACCGCACTTGAGCCTGGGCAACAGAGTGAGACTTTGACTCCAAAAAAAAAAAGTATCAATCATTAAAATGGTTAGAACTGCTCATAAAGAAACTCAGAAACAAATTGTATCCATTAGACCAATAACTGATTCGCCTGAGGGCTAAATAGGTGGATCTTTTTTGATTTATGTATTCGGCAGCTATTTGTTAATCTACTTTATTCCAGATTTTGTGTGCTTAGAGTTTTCTTATTTTTTTCATATTGAAAGTAAAAAAAAAGCCAGACTCGGTGGCTCAGCCTGTAATCCCGCGCCTTTGGGAAGCTGAGGTGAGTGGATTGCCTGAGCCCGCGGGTTCGAGACCCTCCCGGGCAACTTGGTGAGACCTCATCTCTACAATAAATCAAAAAAATTAGCCAGGCATGGTAGCGCACGCCTGTAGTTCCAGCTACTTGGAAGGCTGAGGCGGAAGGATCGCCGGAGCCCAGCAGGTTGAGGCTGCAGTGGCCGGAAACGGCCACTGCACTCCAGTCTGGGCGACAGTGAGACTCCCAACTCAAAAAAAAAAAAAAAAAAAGAAAGTAAAAAAATTGATGATTGAGTCTTTTGTTTAATTTGTCTTCTGATCCAGATATTTTAAAAGCTGTTTGATTTTTATAGGACATTATAGTTTGCTTTAAGATACTGTATTTGATTTAACTTTTGAATTTGTTTATAGTTCCATTTGTGAATGGCAGGGATTGTGTGACACTGGGTTGTTAATCAGTTTGTGTAATCTAAGATGAATCTTATCTTCTAGATCACCTACTTAATTTGCTTAGAGGGATTTTGTATAATTGTATATGCTATGCTGTGTAGAATTTGGAAAGCAGTATGCTGTCACTTTTGAAAGGTTTTCTTTTTTTATTCTTGCCAAGTAAGTGAAACCTCATTAAGTACTCACATTCATCTTTAATCTAGTTGCAGATACCGAAGAGAAACGTTCTAAAAAATATCTTGAAGACTTTAAAAAAATTGTTTTTGTGAAAGTACAAGGCATTTTTTAGAGCTTGTATAGTGTTAATACTTCAGAGAGAAGGATCAGAATGCGATAGAACCTACAGCTTGTCTATAGTGCAATATATATATCTTTAATTTTAGGTTTTGGTGGAGGCCAGAGTTTTTTCTGGTTCTAAAATTTTCAGTATTCTAGTTAAGAAGGATTAATATACTGACTTTCAGTTAAAGAGAAATGTAAAGGTTATTATTAAGAGTTAGAACACATATAAGACTAAAACTACCCCACTATTTTGGGTTTTTTTGTTTGTTTTAGTCAGAGTCTCACTCTGTCACCCAGGCTGGAGTGCCAGTGGTATGATCATGGCAACCGCAGTCTGGATCTGTTGGGCTCAGGTGATCCTTCTGCCTCAGCCTTCTAAGTGGCTGGAACTATAGGCATACACCACCACACTCAGCTAATTTTTTGATTTATTGTAGAGACGAGATCTCGCCAAGTTGCCTAGGCTGGTCTCGAACCCATGGGGTTCAGGCAGTCTTCTTGCCTCTGCCTTCCAAAGTGCCAGGATTACAGACGTGAGCCACGGCGTCCGGCCCCTACTGTTTTATTTTTTTATCAACAGGACTTTCATCCTAAATTCATTCTAAATAAATACATGATCTCTAGAAACTGATGACTTTGCCATAATTATATTATGTAGAAAGAACTAAGCAAGCATAAATAATATTAACTAATACTTAAATCTTGGTTAGAGTTACTCATTTTTAGAGAAATTTGATATATTTTCAAATTTTGCAGCCCTTAAATCCAAGAGTAACTCACTAATAGATTATACAGATAACAACAGGACTGTATATAATACCAGCTCGTCCTCTTTTTCCTTTTGTCAGGAGTACAGACTGAGCATCCCAAATCCCACAATCTAAAATCGGAAAAAAACCAAAACTTGTTGAGTGCTGACATGATACTGAAAGAAAGTGCTCTGGAGTGTTTGAGATTTCTGGAGCTAAGATGCTTAAGTGGTAAAGTATATAATGCAACTATTCCAAAATTAAAAAAAAAAAAATTCCAAAATCTGAAACACTTCAGTCTGAAGCATTTTGGGTAAGGCATTCTCACTCTGTATTATTTCATCATTACTCACTAATTAAGCTGACTCACTTTAGATTCTTTAAAGGGATGACTGAAAAAAATAAGCCTTGTCCATTGAAATCTGCAAGGTCTGTATTAGTCATGTTTGCTTATTGCTAATTAATTTACCTCACTATGAGAAATGGTTATATTCGGAAATGTTCTTGTTTAGGAACCTATTTTGTAAATAGCATTTAGAATTAGGTTTCAGAAGAATATTCAATGGCAGAAGAATATTCACTATTGACATTATATTGTTATTTGAAAAAAGCAGGTTATCGTACAGTTTGTAAAGGATATTCCTAATCTATATTTAGATATATATGCATAGATAAAAGACTGGCAGTTTATACGCCCTGATGTTAATAGTAATAACCACAGAATAGGTGATTTGCATGCTTTATAGATGCTCATCTTGGCTCTTATGATTTTCTAAAAGTTTAAGTGCTTTAAAATCATAAGTTTATTTAAATAATTTTTAAAATAAACTGGTTGCCCTTTATGAAGGCTGGGATGATTAGGTACGGTAGTACTGTGGCATGACAGTGCACATGGCTGATAAAGAATACCTTCACACACAGTCCCGTTGTACATAGTGAGGCTTTTGTGGGAGTGAGATGACTGGAAGGAACCATCTGGTGCCTGGAAAGGAGATCATATTAGCCCAGGCACGTAGCTAAAAATGTTACCTCCTTGTGGTTTGTGATTAAAGCTCTTGACATTTGGTGTTCAAACATGTGTCGGGAATTTGTTTTGGAGTTGTAGTTATAACCTGACATATTTACTCTCTCTTAAAATATCCTCTTTCATTTCCAGGCATTATCCAATTGGTTTACTATTTGACCTCCTTGCATCAAATTCAGCTCTTCCTTGGAACATCATAGTCCATTTTAAGGTATAGTTTAAACAGCATTTCCTGTTTGTCCCTCTTGTGACACTTCATACATAGACTCAGAGTATAATTTTTAAAGTGAAGTTACTTATTGCTTTTCCCATGATACTTTTTAGGTTGTGAAGCTTCAATTAGTGTTTGTTTATTAAACACTTTTCAATTTCTTCCTAACTTTCGGCAGAAACATTTAAACTTGCCATGTATAAATGCCTCTTCTTTATTAGAACTGAATACACCGTTTGAAATTTCTAATAGTTTTGAAAGTTTCTGCTTATTTTTAAAAGTCAGATAGAAAGAACAAAAATCCTGGTGTAGATGTGGGCATGGAAATAGAGAGGATATGACCTAGTACAGTTGAATAATTCTGAGGCTGTTTTGCTGAATTAAGAGAAGGGTTAGGAGATGGAAGTCCAAGGATTTGGTCTACCTCTGTTTTGAGGAATGTTCATTCCTGTAGTTTTTAAGACCAGGCTAAATTTAGTGTGACTAATTTTGTTTCAATATATGATAAAGTGCTGGTCCCTCATTCTCCCAAGCACCTTGCTTCCATTCTGCCCCTAGTTCACAAGCAACCGTTGACTAACTAATTCTGAAATGGCAGTGGGTGGTGGGCAGGAGGCATGTGGAGTTTGAAAGTCATTCAGCGTCTCAGTTTCTCTCCCATTATGGGTACCCATTCAGAATTACTGTCCAAAGGGTGCACTTTATTCTTCTTTTTGTTTGTTTGTTTTTGAGTTGGAGTCTCACTCTGTTACCTAGGCTGAAGCACAGTGGCATGCTCATGGCCACCACAGCCTTGACCTGCTGGACTCAGGTGATCCTTCTGCCTCAGCCTTCCAAGTAGCTGAAACCACATGTGCACACCACCACACCCAGATAATTTTTTGGTTTATTGTAGAGATGAGATCTCACCAAGTTGCCCAGGCTGATCTCAAAACCCTGGGCTTAAGCAATCCTCTCGTCTCTGCCTCTCAAGGTGCTGGATTATAGGCTTGAGCCACTGTACCTGTGTCATTTATTCTTTAGATGACGCTTTCTCTACCTGTTTTACTGAATTTGAGATTAAGTTTGTGGGCCATGAGAGCTTATTTCCATGTACATTTGCACTAATGTGCTTTGTACAGTATTATGCTAACCCAGAACAGTGTAAATTGAGCACATGATTCTGATATGCATGGCTTTCAGTTACCATGGTATATGCAAAGCAAGGATACTTGTATATACAATTTAAGATTAGACTGGTGTGAAGATAAAATTACTTTAGACATACTAAGAGTAGAGGTTTTCTATTGCCTATTAAGGCTTTTCTGATAATGTTGGAAAATAATAAATTAATTCCAATAATTAGATCATTTTTTGTGTGAGAAATATACTCTAAAAGACTTTGAAATCAAGGTTAAGATATTTCATAGCTGTCCAATTATTTATTTATTTATTTATTTATTTGTTCATTCATTCATTCAACATGTATTGAGATCCTGCCAGCCTGTGCCAGCCAGGCAGTGTTCTGAGAGCTAGGGATACATGAGTGAATAACACAAAGACATTCAAATATCCAGACACTTAATCTTACCTAGCTGATACTGCGTAATAAGCCCTCTGTAATTTTGGTAATGATAGGAAATGCTAAGGATTGTTTTGACCGGTATAGAGCATTGGGTCTCAAAGTGATCTCTGGACCACTGGGGGCTTTCTGAAACCCTTTGAATGGATCTAACAGGTCAAATCCATTTCCAGGTTCATATTAAGATGTTATTTGCCCTTCCCACTGTGTTAACTTTTGCACTGATCTGCAGTAACAACAATGGTTAAACCTATGGGCACCTTAGTACAAAGTAAGGCAGCACACCAAACTGTGCGAATATTATTGTGTTCTTCACAACCTCAAACTTGAAGCAAGAAGCAGGCTGGTTCATTGAAGACTGTTCTGGATGAAGCAGTACAGATGATTAATTATTATTAATTTTTGCTCATACATACATGCCTTTTTAGTATCCTGTATAATGAGACAGGAAGTGTACATAGAGCCCTTCTGTTGCACGCCAATATGGTTGTCTTGAGGAAAAGCACTTGTGCCACTGTTGGTTGCCAATTGAGCTAGCCAGTTTTTTTCATGGAACACCATGATTTTACTTTGAAAGAAGACAAATTGTCATTGTTCGGACATGGGTATTTGTTATTTTCTTGAAACTGAATGAAGTGAATCTCTCACTGTAAGGAAAACAATTGAGAGTATTTGTTGCCAGTGATAAAATTTGAACTCTTAAGTGAAAATTAGAATTTTGGAAAACATATATCTCCCATGAACTTGATAGTCTTATTATTCTCAAATAATTTTCTGATGAGATTAGTGGCCATTTTAATATCTGATTTTTTAAAAATTTCATATAATGAAAGGTGTCAACATTTGGAAATCTGCATAACTCAATGAACAGATGTTTTCCAGATGACCAGTACATGATGTTGCAAAGCCATGCATGTGTGAAAGACCCATTCAAAATGCAAGGTTAGAATAAAGAATTTCAATGTAACAGAGTATAAAATGTTTATTGGTGTGATTTCATATTTCACATTTAATATTACAATAAACTGACCGGACATGGTAGCTCATGCCAATAATCTCAACATTTTGGGAGGCTGAGGCAAGAGTATTGTTTGAGGCCAGGAGTTTGAGACCAGCCTGGGCAACATAGTGAGACCCAATCTTCATAAAAATAAAAAATAAGGAAGGATCAACCAGGCATGGTGGCACATACCTGTAGTCCTTGCTACTTGGGAGGCTGAGGAAGGAGGGTCACTTGAGCCTGGGAAATAGGTTACAGTGAGCTATGATCACACTTCTGCACTCCAGCCTGGGAAGCATATGGATAAATTGTCTCAATTAAAAAAAAAAATCATAATAAACTGAACTTGTTGAATTTGGTACAGTATTGAAGGAGACTATCTACAAATTTGAAAAGGCTATTAAAATACTCCTTTTTTATACAAATTTGAAAAGGCTATTAAAATACTCCTTTTTAAAATGACATATCTTTGTGAGGCTGATTTTCTTTATATACTTTAACCAAAACAACTCTTTGTAAAATATCGAACGTAGAAGCAAATTAGGTAATATCTTCTGTTAAGACATTAAAGATATTTACAAAAATATAAAATAGTGTCAGTGTTCTCCCTGTTTGCTTTTTTTTGTTGTTGTAATTCTGGAAGATATAGTTAATTTCCACAAAAATAAGGCTTTTATGTTAACATGTTTATTCTTGGCATTTTTAAGGGAATTAATATTTTTTAAATGTCTCAGTTCTTATTTCTAATATAGTAAATATCAATAATAGAATCTGCATAAGTACAAGCTCATTGGGGTTCTTAGTAGGTCATACATTTTCTTCCTAGTAGGAAAGTTTATTAGAGAAATTAAATAGAAAGAAGAATCTTATAGTTTTTGGGTTTTTTGAGTTGGAGTCTCACTCAGTCGCCTAGGCTGGAGTGCAGTGGCCACTCCCGGCCACCGCAGCCTCAACCTGCTGGGCTCAGGTGAGTCTTCCACCTCAGCTTTCCAAGTAGCTGAAACTACAGGCATGCGCCACCACGCTTGGCTAGTTTTTTGATTTATTGTAGAGATGAGGTCTCACCAAGTTGCCCAGGCTAGTCTCGAACCCATGGGCTCAGACAGTCCTCTCACCCCAGCCTCTCAAAGTGCTTGAAATTATAGGCGTGAGCCACCACACCCAGCCAAATCTTATAGTTAATAAAGGAAATTATAGAGGTTCTTTTAAGTTTGCTCAAGCTATCAATATGTTTCTCTCAACTGTTCTTTTTTTTTTTTTGAGTTGGAGTCTCACTCTGTCACCCAGACTGGAGTGCAGTGGCCACTCCCGGCCACTGCAGCCTCGACCTGCTGGGCTCTAGTGATCCTTCCGCCTCAGCCTTCTGAGTCGCCGGAATTACAGTCGCATGCTACCACGCCCGGCCGATTTTTTATTTATTGTAGAGATGAGGTCTCGCCAAGTTGC
>CAUYQG010051129.1:0-39894 GCA_963574415.1 Tarsius wallacei | reverse complement strand
GATAGCTGGGCTTGGTGGCTCCGCCTGTAATCCTGCGCTTTCGGAGGCTGAGGTGAGTGGATTGCCTGAGCCCGCAGGTTCGAGACCCACCTGGGCAACTTGGCGAGACCTCATCTCTACAATAAATCAAAAAATCAGCCGAGCGTGGTAGCGCATGCCTGTAATTCCAGTTACTCGGAAGGTTGAGGCGGAAGGATTGCCAGAGCCCAGCAGGTGAAGGCTGCAGTGGCCGGGAGCAGCCACTGCTCTCCAGTCTGGGCGACAGAGTGAGATTCCAACTCAAAAAAAAAAAAAAGAATAAGTTCTTTAGAGGCTTCCTTCATTTCCTTGCCAGGCAGGTCTTTCCACAGGGCAGCTCACACCACAGCAACTGGCTTCCATCAGAGTGAGCGAGTGACAAAGCAAGAGAGCAGGCAAGATGGAGACCAGAGTCCTCTTGAAAACCTGATCTTAGAAGACGTCATGTCACTTTTTCCCATATTATATGAACTAGAAGTAAGTCACTAAGTCCAAGTTGTACTCAAGGGAAGAAAATTATACAGAATGTGAATACCAGGAGCCAGAACTCATTGGGAGCCATTTTAGAGACTGCCTACCATGTGGGGGCTTAGTATTTCATTCATTCCTTCACAAATATTTATTGAGCACCTACTATGTGCAAGGCACTATAGTTGGAAGTGAACAGAACAGACAAGAATCCCTGCTTTTATTTTGGTAAGATAAAACAGACAATAAACAACAACAAAAAAGAAATGAATACCAAATATCAAATGGCTTTATTGACTGAGTGTTTTTGCCCTCAGAATTCATATATTGAAGTCCTAATCCCGAGTACGGCTATATTTGAAGATGGGCCTCTAAGGACGTAATTAAGATTAAATGTGGTCATACTGGTGGGACCCTGATCTGATGGGACTAGTGTTTTTATAAGAAGAAACCCCAGAAAGTTTGCTCACTCTCTCTTATCCCACAGAGAAAGGCCCCGGAGAGAATACAGTGAGAAGGCAGTCAGCCATCCACAAGCCAGGAAGAGCCCTCACCAGAAATGGAATTTGTTGGCAACCTGATAATGAACTTGTAACCTCCAGAACTATGAGGAGATAGATATCTGTTGCTGTTAAGCCACCCAGTCTGTGGTATTTTGTGATGGCAGCCCGAGCACACTACCCGCAGATGATGGTACCTGTCATGGAGAAAATAAAGAAAAATAAAGCAGAGCAGTGCTGGGGGAAGGGTTCGCGATTTTAAGTTGGTGTTAGTGTAGGCCTCGCAGAGGTGACATCTGAGCAAAGTGCATAGAAAGTGAAGGAGTGAGTCCTGCAAACACGGGAAATAGTTTCAGAGGAAACAGCTAGTACACAACCCCTGAGGCTAAGAGTATGCTATTCAAGGAACGATAAGGACACTGTCACATTTGGGACAAAATGTATGTAGGATGAGGAAAAAAACATGTGGGGTACTGTCAGTCATTGTAGGAATTTGGCTTTTCCTTTTTGTTGTTGTGGTGTTGTTTTGAGAAATGGGGTCTCATTGTTTTGCTCAGGCTGATCTCAAACACCTGGGCTCAAGTGATCCTTCTGCCTCAGCTTCTTGAGTAGCTGGGGCTACAGGCATGAACCACTATGCCCAGCTTTTACTATTTTTTTTTTTTTTGAGTCAGGGTCTCTCTCTGTTACCCCAGCTGGAATTCAGTGGCATGATCATGGTTCACTGCAGCCTCAACCTCCTAAGCTCAGACCACATCACCCTCCTAAGTGGGACTACAGGCACTCACAAACATGCTCAGCTAATTTTTTGGTTTTTTGTGAGACAAGATCTTGGTATGTTGCCTAGGCTGGTCTCAAAATCCTGGGCTCAAACAATTCTCCTGTCTCAGCCTTCCAAAGTGCTGGGATTACAGACATGAGCAGCTATGCCCCAGCTCTTTTACTCTTGATAGGGTGCCAATGCAGGATTTTGAACTGAGCAGTGTCATGATCTAACTGATGTTTTAAGGTGAAGAGATTAGGAAGAAAGGGGAGTTTGGATGCAGGAAGGCCAGTTTGGAGATGATGGTGGCTTAGGTGGAAGTGGAGATGGTAATGGTTGGAGATAATGACAAGGATGTGGCTTGCTTTTGCTCTCAGAAGCAAAATACTAACTTATTAACTTATAAGTCTCTTTGTTAGCAGAGGCTAACCAATCAACTTTTTGTTTGTAGAGGAGCACATGGAAAGAACACTAGACCAGTGGCCAGGAGACCAGGTCCTAGTCTGGACTCCATCAGGTCAGTGGAAGGACAAAAGGCAAATCAGTCATCCTCCGAGTATCCGGGTTTCCCTCAGTCAACTAAGATGTTTAGACAAGGTCCTCTCTAACTCTAAAATTATAATTTCATAAGACTGTCAGTGGAAAGTAGATTCAGAACAACTGAACAGTTGGATTATTGTTCACTTTAAGCTTAATCATTGCTTGTGAGAGAAGAAAAAACATAGAAAATTGCAGGGCTGGGCCCTCAGAAAAGTTAAAAAAACAATTATGGGTGAATTAATATCCTTGGGAAAAACTTTATGTTTAATCTGTAGCTAGCCTAGGGCCCATGTAGACTGAGGGATGTGCATCAGTGAGTTTTCCCAATGTAAATGAACAAAACATAACTCAACCCCAAATCAGACAAGTTCCTATTCCTTAGAAAGCCACGTGATAGGACGGTTTTAAAGACAGTCCAATGGCTCTAATCTCGCTCCATGTTCCCACATGTCAAGTCCAATGCACCTTGACAAGGCGTTGCCCCTCAGAGGGATTAAGGAGAGTATTTGCCATCTATGCCTCCCCCTGGATATCCACCTGAGGAAATTGGTAGGAGCCAAAGAAGGCATCCCCAAACACTCCTCTGAAACAGGTTGAGACTTGGTGACCACTGCTTTGAGAGCCCCATCAGGCAGTTTGTCCAAGGGAAAAACACGCACATACCACCAAAGACCTTTTTTAGTAACAAAATTATAATTTTAAACTGCTGGGGAGCAGTGTAAGGGGCTGCAACCGGAGTTTTTAGACTGCCTATTGCCTCCCAGGTATATGCATATGTTAGCTCATTTATTCCTCACAAAGACCTTAGGATGTAGAGGCAAGAACTGAGCCTGGCTTGCCTAAGGACATGCCGCTATTAAGGGCAGCGCTGGGGTTACTTACAATACCCAAATTCTCCTGCCCTGGACGCTGCCATGCTAATTTATTTGGTCTTGGGGTTGGTTCTGATCATTCTTAATATTCACTGAGCCCTGAAGTGAGCATCAGTCACATATTATCCACATGCTAGTTATTTTCATTCTGAGAATTAATGTCATCACTGCTCTGAAGAATTTAAGAGTATCAAATAATTTCAGAAACAATGCCAAGTTGTAGAGCTGCAAAATAGGTTATGAGTCTGTAGAGAATGGTTTAGATGGTAGCAGTGGCCGCTGTACTCCAATCAGTCTATAGTAAATCCCCTACATGTGAACCTTCAGGTTGTGAACTTTCAAAGATGCAAACGTATGTTCACATGTCCAATCGCAGTAGGTTAGTTCACATATCTGGCATACACTGTCACATGCATACATCTTCTATAAGTGGGCGTGCTTTTGTGTACTTTACTGTTCTGTATAGAGTACAATGGTATAGGGTCTTTATTTCAAACTCAGGATGTCCAGAAACTTAAAATCAGTGGTGATATAGTTGGTACTGTATAGCCGATTCTGTTAGCTGGGTTCCTAGGCTAACTTGTTGGACTTATGAACAAATTGGACTTGCAAAAAGGGCTCTGGGATTGAAATTCATTTGCATGTAGGGGACTTACTGTATACTCAAACTTGAACTCTATTACTTAGTAGCCATGTGATCTTGGGTAAGCTACTTAACCTCTCTAAACCTGAGTTTTATTTGAAAACAAGAACAGTAACGGTGTCTACCTCATTAGGTTCTGTGTTGATTAAATATGAAAATTCACAAAGATGGCTTAGAACAGTGCCTAACACGTGGTAAATACTGAAAAAATGTTAAAGGGTGTATTATTTACCTAGAAAATAATCTTCTTTGAGGTTGCTGGAACTATTCGCCCCTGTTGATTTTTCATGCTGTAAATTTTTGTGCATTTTTTTGTTTTTAATAACAAATCTCAGAAACCAAATGATATAATTCTCTTGCTCTGAAGCTATAGCTGGTCTTAATCTTCATGGCCTCTCACTGAATGATGGTATATTGCTTGTCAATTCAAATCCCAGCATAAAACCATAAGTTTATGTCTGCCCCATGTCTGCCCCAGAACTCAGGTGGTAAACCCACCAAGCCTGGATTATCAACTTCTATTTACATGCTCTCCACAATGGAGATGCTCTAAAGGACCTCCCAGAAATGTGCTTTTATCTTTCCAAAGACTCTGCTGGTCTCACGAATAAGCAGAATGGTCAGAATGGAAAGTGTTGCCAACTGGGGGTACATGAATTATCCACCATGTGACATCTTGACATCTTCTCCAGTCTTTGCCCTGACAGATCTAATTTTTAAAGAAAAGCCAGAAATCCAGATTTTTGAATTTTCTTGTGTGTGGCAAAAATCTCTTGCCTTCCAAATGCTGGCAACTAATTCACGTGGGAGCTATAGGCAACCAATCAAATATTGATAAAAACTAACTAAATGTTGGCAACTAACCAAGATGGTATTCATAGGCCAACAAACAATTTTTAAAAAAATCTCTCATCTAGTATAGCTCAAAGCTCCCATCTGGTTTGAAAATTTGAGACTAACAATAAAAGAATAAAAATTAGAAGAATGGAAATGGTCTCAGCAAAACAAATTAACAAACATTTAGGAATGCTTCGTGATTTGGGGATCAAGATCCTATTAACTTGGCATATAGTTTTGGACCCCAAAATCTGCATGCAGGGAAAGATTTTCCTTAACCAGTGCAGAACCACCTGAAACCACATGGTAGGGGGTAACCCTAAATTTGTGGAAAATAGCTGGCCCCTCCACAGTTTTCGACTTAACCCAGAGAGCAGAATGGATCTCTGATCATTAGAGATGATGAGCATCTTTTCATGTGCTTATTGGCTATTTGTATATCAACTAGCTCACCTTTGCCTAGAGACTTTGTTCATATAATTCCACTTGTTACAGGTCCTTATAACTTCTCTTAAAGTCCAAATTCCTTGCCTACGTTTCTCAGTTTGGACTTTCAATCTTTCACCCCACACCTACTTTTCTCTCCTCTGTTCTGTAATTCTGAACCTGAAGGTCTACTTACTCCTTTTCCCAGGATTCCTTGACAGCAGGCTTCCTGCTATTTTCTGCCAGTAGGGGTCACCGGCAGGACATAGAAAAGAAAAAGATGAAGAAGCCATTCTTACTCTCTGCTTCTAGCACCTTCTCTACAAGTGGTTGTATTCTTCTGTCTCCATAGTAGCAGCATCCGTTGTGGGGCCCTCATTGATGGTTTCAGCACTGCCATACAGCCCTTCTCTGCACATCTGGTAACACCATCTTTATCCTTGTCTTCCAGCCTTAGCAACTGTAGTTGCCTCATGCAGTTACTAAACTGTGGGTTTGTTCTTAATCTCCCCCCCCCAATTCCATTACTCATGTAACCAATTCCCTATATTAAATTCCTTCTGTTTGAAATATCTAGAGATGTTTCTGTCTTCTTGACTTGGACCCTGATTAACATAGAGTTGAACCTACCCTTCCAGTCTTATCTCCTGCTTACCACTAAAATTAAACACTGTTTCCCACCCTGACTCACGTATCCCATACTCTAGTCACATGTCATTCGCTCTCTCTTCACCTAAGTCCTGTGCCACCTCTCCAAAAAGAGCATCAAGCCGGGCTCGGTGGCTCAGCCTGTAATCCTGCGCCTTGGGAGGCTGAGGTGAGTGGATTGCCTGAGCCCACGGGTTCGAGACCCGCCTGGGCAACTTGGTGAGACCTCATCTCTACAATAAATCAAAAATTAACCGGGTGTGGTAGCACGCGCCTGTAGTTCCTGCTACTTGGAAGGCTGAGGTGGAAGGATTGCCGGAGCCCAGCAGGTCGAGGCTGCCACTGCACTCCAGTCTGGGCGAGAGTGAGACCAACTCAAAAAAAAAAAAAAAGCATCAGAAACAACTTTGGCCAGGCTCGGTGGCTTAGCCCTGTAATCCCAGAACTTTGGGAGGCTGAGGCGAGTGGATTGCCTGAACCCACGGGTTTGAGACCCGCATGGGCAACTTGGCGAGACCTCGTCTCTACAATAAATAAAAGATGAGCCGGGCATGGTAGCGTGCACCTGTAGTTCCGGCTACTTGGAAGGTTGAGGAGGAAGGATCGCTGGAGCCCAGCAGGTCGAGGCCAGGAGCATGCCGGGAGTGTGCCACTGCACTCCAGTCTGGGTGACAGAGTGAGACCCCAACTCAAAAAAAGAAAATAAACAACTTTGATTAAGCAAAACTAAGTTTATTAGACTGACTATAGAAAGAATACCACTTTGATAGAGCCTTTGTGACATCTAAGAGAAGTCAGAGGAGGAGCAGTAGGCATTCAGGGCTTGGATTAGGTGACTTCAAGAAGGGTTTTGTAAGACAGGGAACTTGTTGGGGTTAGGCAGCATGTATGACATAATAACTTGGGTTGGTAGCACAATGAGGTGAGGGTCTTAAAGTAACTGTGTTCTATTTCTGTATCTTTATTTATAGCATTTGTTGACATTTTATTTTACTTTTCACTACATGTTGATTCATTCCGTATCCACTTATTGAGTACTTACGGTGTGGCAGGCACTATTCCAGGCACTTGGACATCAAATTGAAAAAGAGAAACAAAGTTCTTGCCCTCATGGAGTTTATGCCCTATTAGGAGAAATAGACAATACAGAAATAATATAATGCCAGACAGAAAAAAAATCCTATGAAAAAACTAACGTCTGAATAAGAAGAGACGGTGTGTCTGTGATAGGGTGACTGGTGGAGTATTTTTAGAAGGGTGAAAATCCTACCCATTCTCTAACACTTAACTAAGTTAGCACTTCTTCAACAAGGCATTGCCAACTACTTCACTGAGATGTTTTCAAATATTGATAATTTTTTTCCTTTTAGTAATTCCTTTTTTATCTCCCAGAACTTCCACTATTAAAATGTTACTGTTAGACTAAGCTTATTGTCCAGCAAGACCAAAGATTAAGAGTCAATATTTTGGCTTTGAGTTCCAAAATATCAAAAGTAGCACCTGGAAGATTCATATGATGCAGTTTATACCACAGACCAACAGATGGAAAGATTGACACAAGATCACAGATACAATATAAGAATACTTTCTGGAGTATTAGAGATTAGAGTAGGATTCTGGTCCCTTATGCTCTTTGGAATCAGTCCTGGAGGGACCATGTCACCAACCATAGAAAAATCTGGGGAGATCTCAGAGCAGGGGGCTTGTGACCCATCTCCCTAAGGAAACTTCATGCTTCTTGTGAAAGCTCTGTAATCAACATAAGCACCAAAGCAGTAAAGCACCAATGGCTAAGGAATGGACCTGGGCATTTTCAGAGATTTCTGGGTGCTCCTGAGTGACAGAGGCTAGCAGCCAAGTGTTTGCGTGCTCCAAAAAGCAGAAGGGACTGGAAGATAAACACCACATGGAGAAGATGCAGTCAATAGATCTTGCGTGTATCATGCAAATTCAAGGAACATGGTGGAACCTCAGATGTCAGCAACAAAGGCAATAAAAAAAACATTCAAAGATAAGACCGGCAGCCTGGGCAACATAGTGAGACCTGGTCTCTACAATAAGTTAAAAAATTAGTGGCATGCCTGCAGTCCCAGATACTCTGAAAGCTGAGGCAGAAGGATTGCCTGAGCTCAGGAGGTCGAGACTGCAATGAACCATGATGGTACCACTGTACACTAGCCTGGGCAACAGAGTGAGATCCTGTCTCAAAACAAACAAACAAAAAAGATAAGACAGGAATCTTAGACCTCAGGATAATCCAGAGATGTCGCATGACCTCAGAGGCACCTCCCTCAATACCAGGTGCATTTGTTTGCTTGGGTTGCCTGAACAAAGCACCAAAAACTGGGTGACTTAAATGAGAAAACTGTCTCAGAGATCTGGAAGCCAGAAGTCAGATTAATGTGTCTACAGGATTGGTTCCTTCTGAGAACCATGAGGGAAAATCTGTTCCATGTCTTTCCCCTAGCTTCTGGAGATTATCTGCAATCTTGACTCTTCCTTGTCTTATAGAAGCATCGCCTCTGATTTCTATCTTCATCTTCACATGGTATGCTCACTGGGATTATCTGTCTCCAAACTTCCCCTTTTTATAAGAACACGGATCATATTGGGTTAGGACTCACCCTAATGACCTTGTTTTAACTTGATTATCTCTATAACAAATTTATCTTCAAATGAGGTCAAATGCTTAGGACTTCAACATATGATTTCTGGAAGACACAGTTTAATCGATAACATCATGTATATAAAACCCTACAGAAAATGGAAGGAGAAAAAATCTGAATTTGACTGAAGATTTAATCAAGAGACTGAGTTAAAACTGGCATAACTGTGTAACCTTGTATGTTGAACAGGCTTAATGTGGCCCCCACAATCCCCACCTCCTCACATTCATGCCTTTGTATAATCCACTTACATTGAGATGGGTGTGACCTAGGACTTGCTTCTAATCTGCAAAATGTGGCAAGGGACTAGGATGTCACTCTCGTGGTTAGATTACTTATGTAATACCCCATCTTGCTAATAGACTCATTCTGTCTCCTTTTCTGGCTTTGAAGAAATAAATGCTATGTTGTAAGAGCTTATGGAGAGGATCATGTAGCTAGGAACTTCAGGTGACCTCTGGGAGCTAAGAGTGATGACCAGGCTCTCAGTCTTATAACCACATGAAAACGAATTCTGCCGACAGCTTGAGTACTTGGAAGTGGATCCATCACCAATTGAGCTTCCAGATGAGAACATGGTACTTACCAGCACCTGACTATAGCGTTGCTAAGAACCCATGTTCACATTCCTGACCCACAGAGACCACGAGATAATATATGTGTGGTATTTTGAATTGTTGAATTTGTGATAATTTTTTATTTTTTAATTATTTATTTTTTTGGTTTTTTTTTTTTTAAGTTAGAGTCTCACTCTGTCACCCAGGCTGGAGTACAGTGCACACTCCCAGCCACTGCAGCCTCGACCTGCTGGGCTCCAGCGATCCTTCCGCCTCAGCCTTCCAAGTAGCTGGGACTACAGGCACGTGCTACCACGCCCAGCTCATTTTTTGATTTATTGTAGGGATGAGGTTTCACCATGTTGCCCAGGCTGGTCTCGAACCCACGGGCTCAGGCAATCCTTTCGTCTCGGCCCCCCAAAGTGCTGGGATTATAGGCTTGAGCCACTGCGCCCGGCCGGATAATTTTTTAAAATGTATTTTATTGTGGTAAAAGCACTTCACACTATATTGACCCTCAAAAGATTTTTAATATAATAGAGTACAGTATTGTTAACTATAGATGCAATGTTGTACAACTGCTCACTAGAACTTACTCACCTTGCATAGCAAAATTTCATTTCCATTGAACTGCAACTCCCCATTTCCCCATTCTCAGCCCTGACAAGCACCATCCTACTCTCTGCTTCTATGAGTAGAATCACACAATATTTGTCTTTCTGTGACTAGCTTATTTCACTCAGCATTATATCCTCATAGCTCATCCGTGTTATTACATATTGCATATTTCCTTCCTAATTAAGGCTGAGAATATTGTCTTGTATGCACATACCACATTTTCTTTATCTATTCACCCATCAATGAACTCTTGGGTTGCTCCTACCTCCTGGCTGTTGTGAATAGTGCTGCCATGAACATAGATATGGTTTCAAGATCCTGATTTTAGTTTTTTTGGGTAAATACCCAGAAATAGAATTTCAACTTTATTTTTTTTTTATGGCGGAAACTCCGTAACTGTTTTACATTCCCACCAACAGTATACAAAGGTTCTAGTTCCTCCACAATGGTAGTTTTTTTACAATACACCTTCGGGTGTTAATTTTGAGAGATTTATGATTAGATTAAACGATTTGTGGAGCAGGGAGTGCGGGAGACTGAGGATATAGTTACTTTCAGTCATAGAGAAATTAAGAAACTACATTTTGCGCCTGTGAATACTTCATGAAAATCGTTCTTGCTCCACCATGTCAGATTAATCTCTTCTTCCCTTTTGTCTCCATTGCTGTCCTCTAACTTCCAGTTTTAACACAGACTGGCATTTGATAACTTATTGTTCCTCAGTTTATTACTCAAGAGGAAGATCCAAGTTCTGTGACTTGGTAGTTGGTAAATTTGGTATGATGTGAATGTAAACTACAAGCACTTTGCAGAGGGGCAAAACCAAGATGGCTTCATAGTGAGTGAGCCCGACAGAGTGGTGGCTCCCACATTTCTTTTTTTTTTTTTTGAGTTGGAGTCTCACTCTCTCACCCAGACTGGAGTGCAGTGGCCGCTCCTGGCCACCGCAGCCTCGACCTGCTGGGCTGCGGCGATCCTTCCACCTCAGGCTTCCAAGTAGCTAGAACTACAGGTGTGCACTACCACGCCCGGCTAATTTTTTTGATTTATTGTAGAGATGAGGTCTTGCCAAGTTGCCCAGGCGGGTCTCGAATCCGTGGGCTCAGGCAATTCACTCACCTCGGCCTCCCAAGGCGCGGGATTACAGGCTGAGCCACCGAGCCCGGCTCCCACATTTCTTTATAGGAGGGGTTTAAGGGCTACAACTGAGTTTGTAGGGCTTGCCTGGACAACAGGACACTAATTGGATCAAGAAACATAACAACCTTTTCTAAAGATGCACTTTTCATTCTTAAAGAATTAAAGGATGTCATTGTCCATATTAAGGAATACTTTATTGTTATTGTTGTATTTGGGTGTTAAGAAGGGCACTTTTAGGAAGTGCTATTAATGCTAGCAAACTACCCAGAATCCAGAGCTCAGTGTACTTTGTTGTTTTCATTATCAAGTTTACAGTAACTCTAGAGATATAACAAAAATTCTCTGTGTAAGAAGAAAGTCAACTGATAGTGCTGATGATGGCAATAAAGAGAAACTAAGGAAATCTGAGAAAGTGTTTGCATTTTAAAGATTAGCCACTATTTTAGATGTGTCTCTTGTGAATGTTAAGAATTCACTCTAAAATGTATAAGTTGCAGAAAATTTGGAAAGGGGAAGGCCATACCCATAATCCCAAAATAACAAGATTGACATTTTGGAATATACATTCCCGGTCCTTTTTCTATGTGTTTTAGTATTGAGTTAATAGCACTCTATTTTTTCATCTAACATAATGAAGGCAAATTTCTATATCAATAAAAACACTGCCAAAAAATGTTTTAAAATATATATTCTGTTCTATTGCATTAAAGTAGCATGATTTACTTAATAATTCTCCTAATTAACCACCATTTTTCCAATTTTACTACTATCATAAAAATACTTTAATGACCGCTTTATAACTGGATTTTATAATGTGAATCTTAACTGGAATTTCACATTCTTAGGAATATGTGTGTATATATTTACAAATGTGTATGTGTGTACACATATACAGATGTGTATTTATATATACATACACATACACAAGTGCGTGTTTGAGTGGAACCACTGAATCAAAAGGTTATGAATATCTTAAAGTCTGTTAACTCATCATTCAAAATGCTTTCCAGAGTGATTAGCCTAATTTGTACTTCCTCTTCCTATATGAGAGAGTACCCATCTCACTATAACCTTGTCAACACTGAGTATTATTATTTCTAATAATTTGATCTTAGTGATGATATGACAGAAGAATCTAATTTATGTTGATCCAAATCTACTTTGCAGTGTTTTGAGAACTATTTGTTTTTTGTTTCGCTTTGTTTTGTTTTTGAGTCAGAGTCTTACCCTGTCGCCTAGGCTGGAGTGCAGTGGCACACTCACAGCCACCGCAGACTCGACCTGCTGGGTTTCCAAATAGCTGGCATTACAGGCATGCGCCACCACGCCTGGCTAATTTTTTGATTTACTGTAAAGATGAGGTCTTGCCAAGTTGCCCAGACTGCTGTCAAACCTGTGGGCTCAAGCACCTTGGCCTCCCAAAGTGCTGGGATTATAGGCGTGTGCTGAGAACTATTTGTTGGATATACTGTCTTTTCACCACTGATTTGCTTTATCTCCTTCATTGTTAAATGATTAAATACAATAGGGTCTTTTTCTGTTCCATCTGCCTAATTTTTGCACATACTTATTTACTATAATTGCATAATGTGTTTTACTGTCTGGTGAAGCTAGTCTGTGTCATTAGTCTTTTTTTGTGTAGTTCTAAGCCAATCTCACCTTTTTAAGAACACTTTTGGTTTTTACTTCCGCTATAGCACCAGCCGTGTGTGTTTTTTTACCTTAAATTATAACTCCATAAATGAAGAAACAGAAAGCTCCTTTAAGGTGGTAATCTTTACATCTTCTTTTTTTTTTGAGCTGGAGTCTCACTCTGTCACCCAGGCTGGAGTGCAGTGGCATGCTAACGGCCACCGTAGCCTCAACCTGCTGGGTTCAGGAAATCCTTCCATTTCAACCTTCCAAGTAGCTGGGACTACAGGCGCATGCCACCATGCCTAGCTAATTTTTTGATTTATTGTAGAGACAAGGTCTTGCCATGTTGCCCAGGTTGGTCTCAAACCTGTGGGCTCAGGCAGGCAATCCTCTCGCCTTGGCCTCCCAAAGTGCTGGGATTACAGGCGTGAACCACCGCACCCGTCCTACATCTTTTTTAATGTTTCCCTTTCTGTGTCATAATTAGGTACTTACAAAAGTATAGTGAAGGCCTTTCAACTGCAGGCAAATGGTTTTTGTCAGGAATAACTGCAAAACAGTCCATATTCTCCTCTGAATTTCCTAGAATCTTGAAGACGCTCCCGTGTCTCCTTTATTTCTTGATTTCCTAAATTGCCGCCCGATCACATCCAGCAAGTCCTTAAGCAGAGAACATGGAGAACTGACAATCACTTTTGAGGGTATGCTCAGCACCCTCCCTATACATATCGACCCCACTCATAGGCACTATTGAAAGATGCATAGTAGATCATTATTGTCATATAGGATAAATGAAGATACAGCTAAACACTAATAAGTTTTATCCAGTAATTGTCCACATAAAAGACAAAAGTATCATTCAAGAGAACTGTAGTTACTAATTAGACTCCTTACTCCCTCAAGGATGAAGGTTTTTGTGAGCAGAATAGGGCTCCAAACTAAAACGACCTCCACCTGTCATCTGTGACTTTTGGTGTCTCTAAAAATAGTACAGAAGTTCACTGGGAATATTTTAAAACCAAATAAGTGGACTTTTATTTGTTTAAGAAGTTCATTTAGTCAAAGTAGTAATTCTGAAATCAATCTATGCTACATAGATTCCTTAATACTATAGAGTTTGACTCTGTAAGACCAGGGCTGGAACCATGAAACTTCCTTCTTTTCCTGTTTTTTTTTTTTTGAGTTACCTAGGTGATTCCAGTATAGCTCTTTGGGAATGACTAGGCTAAAACACGTTGTTAATGAGGCTGAGATCATTGCAATACATTAACTCTTTTTTTTTTAAGACATAAATATTCTACAGGATTCTATTTAAAACCATTGGTGTTGCAAGGGACCCAGAGGAGTTGATTCACAAGTAATGTGACCTTCTATAGAAGTGATTAGGAAAATACAAGGGGACATCTATGCTGGGATCATTTAGCTTTCAAATCTTCATGAGCTGTACTTTTAACTTAAATCAGAAAGCCATGCCCAGGGCTAGCCTTCATGTGAGCAGAGGAGGGAATTCTAGATTGAGGTATGAACTAAAGGACACCAGGTAGGTACCATTTCCTCTTATGCACTCCCACCTAGCCAGCCCTTTGGCAAATCATCTCTCTTCCTGCCAGTATAACTGCCTGAAATCTTATACTTAAAATTTAATTCCTTTGAGCCACTCCCTAATTATTGTATTCTTTCTACATGATAACTGACCATCCGTAATTACTAGACAGGATGCTAATCTCTGGCACAAGGGCTATGAGAAGATCAGTTGTAGCCTCGAGGAGTTAAAGTCCAGATTGGGATGCAGCCGCATTCATTCACAACACAGTGGATGTGAGCGCTTGCTGTTTCACTTCCTCATTTAACCTTCTCTCCTTGAGGGAAGAGACTTCCCTCAAAGAGACTTCCCTCAAGGAGAGAAGGTTAAATGAGGAAGTGAAAACAGCAAGCGCTCACTTCATGTCTCTGCCTCACATTTTGGTAATTCTCGCAGTGTTTTAAACTCTCATTATTATTCTATCTGTTATATTGATCTGTAATCAGTGATCATCAATATTCCAATATGTTTTGGGGTACAACAATGCACACCAATATGACAGTGAATTTAACCTATAAATGTTGTGTGTGATCTAACTGCGCCATCCACCAGCTATTCCCCATCTTTCTCCCTCTCCTCAGGCTTCCCTATTACCTAAGACAGGTCAATATTAAAATTAGGCCAAGTAATAACCCTACAATGATCTCTAGGTGTTCACGAAAGAAAGAGTCACACATCTCTCCCTTTAAATCAAAAGCTAAAAGCGATTAAGCTTAGCGAGGAAGGTGCCTCCAGGCCAAAAGCTGGACCTCTTGCACCAAAGAGCCAAGTTGTGAATGCAAAGGAAAAGTTCTTTTTTTTTTTTTTGAGTTGGAGTCTCACCCTGTCGCCCAGACTAGAGTGCAGTGACTGCTCCCGGCCACCGCAGCCTCGACCTGCTGGGCTCTGGCAATCCTTCCACCTCAGCCTTCCAAGGAGCTTGAACTACAGGAGCGCGCTACCACGCCTGGCTAGTTTTTGATTTATTGTAGAGATGAGGTCTCGCCAAGTTGCCCAAGCGGGTCTCGAACCCGGGGGCTCAGGCAATCCACTCACCTCAGCCTCCCAAGTCGCGGGATTACAGGCTGAGCCACCGAGCCTGGCTGGAAAAGTTCTTGAAGGAAACGTAAAATGCGACTCCAGTGAACACACAGAGGATAACAAAGAGAAACATCCTTATGGCTGATATGTAGAAAGTTTGAGTGGTGTGGATAGACAATCAAACCAGTTGCAACATTCCCTCAAGGCAAAGCCTTATCCAGAACAAGCCCCTAACTCTCTTCAGTTCTGCAAAGGCTGAGAGGGGTGAGAAGCTGCAGAAGTTTAAAGGTAGCAGAGATTGATTCATGAGGTCTAAGGAAAGAAGCCATCTCTATAACATAAAAATGCAGGGTGAAACCCAAGTGCTGATAGAAAAGCTGCAGCAAGTTATCTAGAAGATCTAGCTGAGCTCGTTGATAAAGGTGGCTACCCTAACCACAAATTTTATTTTATTTTTGTTGTTTTCATAAGGATTTCAGGGTAAAAACCAAAAAACCTGACAGACAAATTCTAAAAGAGCTGTAACACTAACGAGATTTTCAGTGTAGACAAAACAGTCTTCTATTGGAAGAAGATGCCATCTAAGACTTTCATAGCTAAAGAGGAAAAGTCCATGCCTGGCTTTAAAGCTTCAAAGGACAGACTGACTCTCTCTTGTTAGAGACTAATAGAACTGGTGACTGTGAGTTGAAGCTGGTGCTCACTTACCATTCTGAAAATCCCCGGACCCTTCAAAATTATGCTAAATCTACTCTGCTGTGCTTTAGAAATTAAACATCAAAGCCTGAATGGCAGGACATCTGTTTCTGGTATTGTTTACTGAATATTTTAAGCCCACTGTTGAGACCTACTGCTCAGGAGCCAAGATCCGTTTCAAAATATTGCTATTCAGTTATAATGCACCTGGTCACTCAAGAGCCCTGATGGAGATGTAACAAGGAGATGAATGTTGTTTTCATGCCTGTTAACAACATCCATTCTATAGCCCAAGAAACAATTTTGACTTTCAAGTCTTATTATTTCAGAAGTTCATTTTGTGGGCTATAGGTGCCATGGATAGTGATTCCTTGAATGGATCTAGGCAAAGTAAATTGAAAATCTTCTGGAAAGGATTCACCATTCTGGATGCCATTCAGAGCATTTGGGATTCATGGAAGAAGGTCAAAATATAAGCACTAATAGGAGTTTGGAAGAAGGCAATTCTAATTCTCATGGATGACTTAGAGGGGTTTAAGACTTCAGTGGAGGAAATAACTACAGGTGGAGTTGGAAATAGCAAGGGAACCAGAATTAGAAGTGTAACCTGAAGGTGTGACTGAACTGCTTGATAAAACTTAAATGATAAAACTTAAACGAATGAGGAGTTGCTACTTATGGATGAGCAAAGAAAGTGGTTTCTTGAGGTGGAATCTTCTCCCAGTGAAGATACTATAAACATTGCTGAAAACAAAATAGGATTTAAAATATTACATACAATTAATTGGTAAAGCAGCAGCGAGGTTTGATTCAGGTTTTGAAAGAAGTTCTACTGTGGGTCAATTGCTATCAAACATCATCACATGCTACAGAGACGTCTTTTGTGAAAGGAAGAGTCAACTGATATGGCAAAACTCATTGTCTTATTTTAAGAAACTGCTACAACCAGTCCAACCTTCAGCAACCACCACCCTGATCAGTCAGCAGCCATCAACACTGAGGCAAAAGCTTCTAACAGCAAAAAGATTATATCTTGCTGAAGTCTCAGATGATCATTAGCATTTTTTAAAGCAATAAAGTGTTTTTTTAATAGAGTGCTTTTAAATTAAGGGACAAACATTGTTATTTTAGACATAGTGCTATTTTACACTTAATAGACTACAGTATAGTATAAACATAAACTTTTATGTGCATTGTGAAACCAACAATTCTTGTGACTCACTTAATGGCAATATTCTCTTTACTGTGGTGATCTGGAACCCAACTGGAAATATCTCCGAAGCATGGCTGTATCGGTTCTGCTGTCAAAGTTCTCAAGATTCTGGTCACTGTTGTCCGGAAGTCAACAGGGTTGTCACAGCACACACAAATAATATAATTTGCTTGACGTTGTTGTCATTGTTACTGCAGATCGAGGGTCCAGGGGTAAGTGAGCCATAATGTCAGCTGTTGTCTCTTTTTCTGTTCCAATTTTTCTGAGGCTGCCTGGCTACAACCTCCAGGCCAAAGCCCTCTGACCAGGCAAATGGCCAAAAGCTGCTGGGATCGGGCAATTTTGTTTTATGAGGGCACCCAGCTGCATGAATTTCAGAGCTGGACTCGAAAAGGGTAGAAGCAAACAGCGGTTGGCTCAGGAAGAAGTTTGTGAGACGATGGGGGTGTGTGTGTGTGTGTGTGTGTGTGTGTGTGTTATGGTCAATACAGTGTCAAATTGCAGCAGGTCACCAGGGTGGTGGCGTGACAGGAAGCATGAGATCACCAAGTCTTCACAGACACCACTGAACGCCACAAAGAAAGCCAGCGATGGATGTCGGTCTGGTAACAGCCTGCCCTGAGTTGTTCTGGATCCTTCTCTGTTAACCATTTTCTAGATTTCTGGCCTCCAAAAGAACTAGGCTCTGATCAATTCCATCGTCTTCTCCAGAAACATGACCAGGACATCGCTTTGCTGTTATGATGGTAGTCTAGCTATCCTAGATCATACTGTATTTTTCTTGGGCATCCTTATCTGCATAAATATTCTGAGCTGCTTTTTATCTGACCCAGATGGTCTATAACAATTTCCTGCGATTAGTCCTATGTTCCTTTTATCTTTTATTTCCATCCAAGCACGTTTTGTCCCACCGCCAACTTATTTATTATGTGACATTCTTTTTCCCTTCAGACACAATATCCGTCTTGACCCATGTTGGCATAATTTCCCCAAGCCTGTTGTGTCTATCTCTTGCATAAACTTTCCATCTCCAAATTATTCTAAGTCTGTTTCTGGTTTTAGCCCCTCCTTGGTAATCCTTGTTACATAATGTGTCCATTATATCTCTTGGTATTTGTTTTCTTTCAGTTCACTTCTTACCATGCATATGAAAGTCATTTGTAAGGGGAGCTGTTTAGAATTTGCTTTTATTTTTTCTTTGGTTTCTTTTAGGATTCTGCTTCTCCTCCTGGAGTTCTTTTCATCTCCGACCCTCCTCCCTTTCCCAAGCCCCCTTGACTTCCCCATGACATGCTGGTTTAGACCTTCTCAGAGGAGTGCAGTTTTTACCATAGTGGCTTTTGTGTATTGCTGTGTGGTTTTGCAGAAAGAGCTGGCTGGCCTCAGTCACTTTCCAGCTTTTACCATCCGTCTGCTTAGCAGAAGCTCCATGCAAAACCAGTTTTCCCCAGTCATTAGCATGAGTCTAGAGTCTGAAGGAAGTCTGGTACAGACTTTTTAAAAGTGCAATAAACTCATTTTATTTTCTCATGAAGCTTCAGCTGTCTATAAAAAGTCCAGATCAACCAGTTGAAAATGAAAATTGTTTTAACTAACTGCCTATTTGGTCTAGAGAGAATCAAATAGTTTGAACTATTTTTTTTTCTTCATTAAATTCTTAACTCTCTTTCCCTGCTCCCTCGCCTAAATAGCCTTTTTGTTCTTGTTTTGTGCATGCAGGTGTATGTGAATTCACATCACCTACCTACTCCCTTCATATTTGGAAAAGCTTTTAAATATGATGCCACAGGTATACCTGGCTTCTTATATCATTTAGCACAGCCCGCAGTGGTTACAGGTAATGGTGGAGGGAGTTTAGATAAAGCAGTTAGCATGACTGGAAGTCTAGAAGCAATTCTGAAACGTTTTCCGGAAATGTAAATTTCCTTCGGGAGCCTCACTTGGTCTCAGATGAAAATAGAGACACTATGAACAATACCTACTCAAGGGGACTTTTATAAGGATTATTAAAATACTGACTAGCAAGAAACATTCTATTATCATTGGTCTAAATAACAACCAGGGAACTAGTGAGTAATTCAATAACCTTAAGAAAAAAGTGAAATTTTCCTATGGGAGGAATTTAGTGCCAAAGGGAATCCAGATGAACATAATTAACTGATATCGTTGTTTAAAGTACCTGAAGGCAAAGTCACCCATGCTGAGATCCCATCCTGACGGTGGTGTGGTTTCAAGTTCAGAGGGGACAGAAAGCAGGAGAAGAAGCGGCTCTGATGTGAGCATTCCACTGTTTAGATCCAGAGCACAAACCTGGTCAAGAAGGTGCTAAAAAAAAACACTCGTTATTAAAACCATTGAGCCCACTGCATTTTCACTGTTTTCAGAAACATAACATTTAAAGGGAAAGAAATCTTCATATTTATGTTGTGTGGATTAGGAACACAGGTATGGAAGTCATGCTGCCTCCATGAGAGTGCCAGCAAAGGTCTTTTCTGGCTGTATAACTTTAGGTAGGTTACTTAACCTCCCCAAGCCTCAGCCTTCCCAGATGTAAAATAAGGAAAATAATAGTACCCACCAAATAGGGCCACTGTAAGAATTTTCCATTGCTTTAATGTATGGAAAACCCTTACAACTGTATTTGTATATAGCAAGCACTCAAAGCTTTTTGTTATCATTATTTTGTTTATTTATTTTTTTGAGTCGGAGTCTCACTTTGTCACTGGAGTACAGTGGCACACTCACAGCCACCTCAGCGTCGACCTGGTGGGCCCTGGCGATCATTCCGCCTCAGTCTTCCAAGTAGCCAGAATTACAGGCGTGTACTACCACACCCAGCTAATTTTTTGATTTATTGTAGAGATGAGGTCTTGCCAAGTTGCCCGGGCTGGTCCCGAACCTGCAGGCTCAGGCAATCCTCTCGCCTTGGCCTCCCAAAGTGCTGGGATTATAGGCTGAGCCACCAAGCCCAGCCTGTTATCATTATTTTATAAAACTGAAGTCCAAAAAGAATTTCATTTTCCCTGTCTCATAAGTATACTATGCAAAGAATAAAGTCAAGGTTCATTCTGTTAATGTTAACTATTGGGGCTTTTTCTATAACACTGTGATGCCTTCAATATTTGTTCATTGTTCTTACCTTCTTCTCACCATTTTGTCACATCTAGTAATCTTTTATCATTATGTAATCTACTCATGGAAAAGAGAATCCTTTGGGCAGACCCTTTGGCCATGGGCAAAGGTCACTGATTTGGGTAGACATGTTTGCCATGACAGTCACCACTGTTCTCTGAACTTTCAGGTGGTAAGCTCATTGAGGCAGGGCCCATGTCTTAATTATATGTACAGACTCTTGATCCTTGCCAGCTCCTAATTGCTACCTATGTCTTCAAAATACGCTAGAAACTCAGTAGTATTAGTAGTCGTATATGACAAACTGTTTCTAGCATTTTATTATACATATTAATCTCTCTTTTTTAATTTGGTCTTGCTATGTTGCCCAGGCTGATCTCAAACTCCTAGGCTCAAGCAATTCTCCTACTTAGCCTCCCAAGTAGCTGGGATTATAGGCTCATACCTGGCTACATGTTATCTTTTGTTTCTTGCTACCACCCATTTTACAGGGAAAGACACCAAGGCTCAAAGAAGGGTAAGTAACTTGTCCAAGGTCCCACTACTCATAACTGCCTAGGAGGAACACAACCAAGAGTCACTGACACCAAATCTTCATTATTGCAAGAAAAGATGGAGAGGGGGAATTCACACACTGATTATACCTATTCAGATAGTTTAATCTGATTAAAAATTCATCGCTCCTAGGATACATATACACACACACACACACACATTTTATGACAGAAGAGTGAATTTCACATGGCTCAACTTATCTCAAGCATAGGCAAGCCCATTTGCTGACACAAAACTAACCACTTCTTTACTTACACCATTTATGCACTTCTTTTTATCAAGTAGTGGTTTCTGATTGATTTTGTAGCACAAGAGATCAGCTCGATTTCAGCCTAGAGTTTGGTTGGCTGTAGAATCGTGTGTGTTTAATTCAACCCATAGCACCATTTAATTATGGAAGAATCAAAGTTATCTTTTATGTGCCATTCTTCCTCTCTTCAAACATTCTGTCTGTTTTGATCCATCTTGGCTTCATGTTGGGGTTAGGTTTAGAAACTGTCAAAAATACTTTTAACAAGCTTGTTATAAACCACTACTCCAAGAGAATCAGCTGAGTAAATTAATGTTCCAACATGATAAAATATTCTACGATATTTTTAGTGTTTGAAAACAAAGACCTAGAAAGGGAAGGGGGAGCAAAGCATAGTGAATTCATTGCAAATTTGTTTATATCAGAAATGATCAACAATATGTATATTTTGTGAGCCATCATAACCTATTTTGCCATCCATATTTTATGACTTTGTGCAATTAATATAAAACATTTCTCAAAATCTTGAAGTCTGTTCAAACATTGAGGCTAAGGGATTATATATCAGACGAGTAATGAGACATCTGTAGAAAGATAACTTGTCAACAAAAAGTTCTTATCATTTTACACTGAGTATCAAGAAAATCAATAGAAAATATTTGTTGCTTGTTATACAAGAAAAAACACAGTCAATTTTAGTCATTCCTTAGAGTTTTACTTCAGTCTGACTAGTCAACACGTGAGCTGTTTCATTTAGCAACTCACACATTAAACATTCTATATTTTTCAGCTTTCTTATCAGCACAGAAAAGGTAGCTTATAGTGCAATACCTTTATTTAAAAAACAATTTTAATATAAATAATTTGCTACAGAACTTTCAATTAAAGCTGATTTGATAATTAAAGAGAGACATTATATTTCTGATTTCATATTTTTCTTCCCAAAAAAGGTGATAATATTTTTCTATTTTCACTATTTTTTTTTTTTTTTGAGTCATCCAGGCTGGAGTGCAGGGGCACACTCACCGCCACCCTAGGGTCAACCCGCTGAGCTCAGGCGATTATTCTGCCTCAGCCTTCCAAGTAGCCGAAACTACAGGGGCACACTAACACACCCAGATAATTTTTGATTTATTGTAGAGACAAGGTCTCACCAAGTTGCCCAGGCTAGTTTTGAACCCATGGGATCAGACAATCCACTCACCTCGGCCTCCCAAAGTGCTGTCATTGCAGGTTGAGCCACCTAGCCTACCCTGTTTTCACTATCTTAACATGACTTTGGGACATTAATGGGTTGAGCAAGCTCACTTGGAGTTTATCTTTCAGGGAGTGCTGTCTTTGGAAACTTGTTTTAAAGGACACTGGAATGGGATGCCTCTCTAGATGGGTGAAGGAGGACCTGGTATAGTATAATTACTGGGATTCCTAAGGCCAGGCATGGTGGCTCAAGCCTGTAATTCCAGCACATTGGGGGGCTGAGGCAAGAGGATTACCTGAACTCAGGGATTTGAGACCAGCCTGGCAATTGGCAAGACCTCCTCTCTACAATAATCAAAAAAATAAGCCGGGTGTGGTAGCCTGCGCCTGTAGTTCCAGCTACTTGGAAGGCTGAGGTGGGTGGAAGGATTGCCTGAGTCCAGCAGATTGAGGCTATGGTGGCTGTGAGCATGCCACTACACTCCAGCCTGGGCAACAGAGTGAGACTCTGACTCAAAAAAAAAAAAAAAATTACTGGGATTTCAGAGAAAAGGAGAGCTTAGATGCCACAAAAGGGTATAATCAGTCCTCACTAAAATCTAGCGTTCCCAGACACTTGGATCCTTAAACCTCAAAGTGATAGAATGCAAAACCCAGTCGTCATACTAAAGCTTAGAGAAGTGAAAGTGACCCAGCACCAGAGAAGATGGGAAGGGTGACAAAGGGCGCATGGAAAGAAAGGGCATGGTAAGTAAGTAAACACATGAGGTCACCAAAGAAAAGAGGATGAAAGAGAGAAGGAAGAAAAGACTGTATCATGCAATAGGGAAAACATATATAGCATTCATGAGAAAATATTACACAGACAACATAAATAATTGTCCCACAGTGCTTCATGCCAGAGAAGGATTTAATAAGACTAGGAGTTCAATAAAGGAAGTGCTCAGTGGCAATGTGATACACAATAAGGAAAGACAAACAGAGAAAATGCAAATCTAAGTAAATAGATTAAAAAGCCAAATCACACAATTATAGACTCAACAATAGAAACAGTACAAATAAAATTAATATCATATTAAAACACTTTAGATCATCAACATGAATGCAAAAGAAAAAGGAAAAGAGATTAAGGTAACTAGAAGAAAATGATATGAGATATAATGAAGATACAACACAGAAATAATTGGGATCATAACAATAAAACCAATTCAATGAGACATTTTAAATGTTCAAGGATATTATGAAAGAAATGTTTCCTGAAATAAAGGAAGAACTAAATTTAGTTCTTTTGAGTCCCAAGAAAAACTGGCACAGAACAAGTTATATAAAAACACTTTCCAGTGAAATCATAAAAAATTTTATAATTTTCTGTGAATCTGGACCCTTACTTCACCTCCCCAAATCAAGTCTTCAAGTGAAAAAAAAAAACCAGGCTATTATCAAGGAGCATTATCTTTGGAGAGTTATCCTCATTTATTGTCAAAAACACTGAATGCCAGAAGATAATGGAACAATGTCTGTCATGCTCTGAGGGAAAGAAAAAGTTATACCAAGTCAAATGATACTTCAAGCATAAAGGAAACATGGAAGTACTTAAGGGATACAGCAAATTGCTCAACAATCTATCAAAATGGAGAAGCCACAATAAAAGAAGTACCAGTGATCATTGTAATCATTTAAATAAAGAACTATGTTTAAACACCCAAAAGGATTATGACTAAAAAACAAAAAAAGTAAATTTATAAACTCTGACCAAATTAAAATAAATCTATAGATGAGGAAAGAGGGGTAAGAAGAATTGTAAGAGAGTACATTTTTCTCATCTTTCTTAGCAAGCAGTCAATCCATCTTGGCTAAAACTAACATGTAGGCAAGAAAATAAATGACTCCTATCTCAGAATAATTACTTTCTGGCTATCTAACTATTTTTCCATCTATTATTCTATCCATTCATCCTCTTACATATATGCATATAGATATATCTTAAATACTGATGTTCATCAAATATTAACATTACTTATTTTTGAATAATGAAATTTTGGGTGATTCATAGCTTTCCTCTTTTACTCCTCTGTTATTGCTTAAATGTTCAGAAAATGATCATTATTACTGAACTGGAATAAAATTGGTCAGAAATTCTTTGCAGTTCTTCTTATCAAGAAATGGAGTCTATCTCATACTCTTTGTATCTGAGCTGGACTTGTGGCTGATATTGACCATTAGAAGTTGTCAGAAGCAATAAATATATTGAGACTTCCATGTTCACTCTCTTGAAACCCTGAAACAACCTTATTGTGAAGAAGTTCCAGATGAAAGACCACATAAAATGACAGTTCCAGTCACCCCTGCCATTTCAACCATTTTAGACGAGGCCCTAGACATTTGAGTAAGGCCAACTCACCCCAGGTGGATTATCAAATGACTAGAGTTGCATGACTGAGTCCAGACAAAACAAGTAGAACATTCTAGTCAATCACAGACCTATAAGAAATTATACATTATTTTTGTTTTAGGTCACCAACTTTTGGAGTTGTTTCTTTCACAGCAATAGATAACCGACACACTCTCTTTTACAAAAGAGAATAAATTTGGCACTCTTAAAATCTAAACAAGATGATGAAGTCTCCATTTTAAATAGTGAGAGGAGTACTTTTTAACCTGTGTTTTTTCAAGGGGTTCACGACTTCTCTGCCAATATATGCCACTGCCTTCTATCCCACTATTGACTACTCCTGACATACTTTATTACAGCCTTTGTCATTCCCTCTCACCATCTCACTTCACCTCACACTGGATATACATCAGTTGCCCTCCAGTACCACTAACCCAAAGCTTGTACATATCTTAGATGTTTACTAAAGGTAAAAGATGAGACAGCATGAAGAATATGTATTATTTATCTCTTACTGTGTAATAAATTACTCCAACACTCTGCAGCTTAAAAAAAAGTAAAAGGTATTTATTATTTCACACAGTCTCTGTGGGTCAGGCCTTTGAGAAGCAGCTTAAATTGATGATTCTGTCTTGGGTCTCTCATAAGGTTGTAGTCAAGATGTTGGCTAAGGCTGAGATCATCTCAAGGCTTTTCTGGGACTCAAGGATCCGCTTCTAGATGGCTCACTCACATGCCTGTTGGTATGCTCTTCTTAGGGCTGCTTGGGAAGAGCAAGAAAGAAGCTACAATATCTTTTAAGGCTTAGAAGTCTGTTATTCCTGCAATATTTCCTTGATTACAATCAGACCTATTCAGTGTAAGAGGGACTGCACAAGGGCATGGAGTCCAGGAATTGGGAATCACTGGAGACTGTCACAGACCTCATAGGAAGAAAGTGATTTACATAATTAAGGATCAATGTCTGAGATCTTCATCTCCTTAGTACACCAAACCACAAAAATATCAACAAAATTTCTAAAACAGAGTCACCATGTAGACTTGTACAAGTTGTTGGTCATGCCAGGTATCCCAGTAGAGATAAATGAGCCCTGCACCTAAGGCAGGGCTATGTCTACCAAAGGAAGGAGGGGTGTCTTTTTCTGGACTTCACACAAATTCACTTCAAAGCTGGAAATGTATCTTTGGTCCTAAAGAAAACAATAGAAGTATACCCTAAACATTCATAATACCTTTTAAAAAAATTATGCCAATCTTGTAACTCCAAAATAGATGAGACTTTTGAGAAATCACTGGAGAGTTTTTAATATGGAGTTCATTTCTAGTGTCTGCTGCAAATCAGCAACTTACTGAAGTTGTTTTGCAAAATTTGACTTCCAAACTTAACAGCTCATCATGATGTCTAAATTACCCACTCCTGCCCTCTTTTAGTTCTTTGTATTACTCTGGAATTTTCCAATGTTTTGAGGAGATTTTTTTTCCTAGAGTCCCTGGTGTAGTTCTATGTTTCTGTGATATCCCATTCAAGGAATCAATGGAAGATGAACTCACAGAAAAACTTTCCACAGTGATTTGCAATCAGATATCCAAGTGGAAAAAACTTGCAATGTGAGCTCAGGGGTACCAATAACTTTCCAGACTGTTGTATCAATATTTTTGGAATTGGTCTTATCAGACATAAGGTATTTGCAACACATAATGGTCTAAGCCAACCAAATCAGTTTCCTAAAACTGCCCAAGACTACCCAATAGCCACCACATTTTCATTTCATCTAAAATAGATGTTACATAGCCGGGCTCGGTGGCTCAGCCTGTAATCCCGCGCCTTGGGAGGCTGAGGTGAGTGGATTGCCTGAGCCCACGGGTTCGAGACCTGCCTGGGCAGGCAAAATCTCATCTCTACAATAATAAAAAAAAAAAAATTAGCTGGGCGTGGTAGCACGCGACTGTAATTCCGGCTACTCGGAAGGCTGAGGTAGAAAGATCACTGGAGCCCAGCAGGTCGAGGCTGCGGTGGCCGGGAGCGGCCACTGCACTCCAGTCTGGGCAATCGAGTGGGACTCCAACTCAAAAAATAAAAATAAAAATAAAAATAAAATAGATGTTACGAAAACTATACTTTCAGGGGATCATTTGGTTAAAAGAGCTATTGCTGGCCAGATGTGGTGGCCCACCCCTGTAATTCCAACACTTTGGGAGGCCGAGGCAGGAGGATTGCTTGAACCCAGGAGTTCGAGACCAGCCTAGTCAATATAGTGAAACCTCTTCTTTATTTAAAAAAATAAAAATAAAATTAGCTGGGTGTGGTTGTGTGCAGCAGTTACTTGGGAGATTGAGGTGGAAGGATCACCTGAGCTCAAGAGGTCCAGGCTGTGGTGAGCCATGATCATGCCACTGCACTCCAGCCTGAGTGACAGAGTGAGACCCACACTAAAAAAAAAAAAAAAAAAAAAAAAAAAAGAGCTACTGCTGTCATTTAACTGGCTTTATGAAAGAACTATGTGGAGTTGGAGACACTCTCATGAAGACACCCCCAGAATGACAGATTGTTCTCTTTTGAGTCTGACAGATTTTCAAGTAAACTTAAGCCTCTTCCCATGATTCTAGAGCTGTCACTTATCTGCAAGAATAATAAATATGAATGTCACAGACCACAAACCTCCTTTATTTTTCATAGCTAAATGTAATTTATGATTCTAAAGCAAATTATTGAGTTCTTACAAATTCAGTGTCTAGCTCTTTTGATTTCTCTCTCCTCTTTCTATCTGGTGGAGAAGGCTTCTGCTTCTCTGATTGTTCAGATATGGTGGGGCATCTGACCCATAGTCATCCTCTGTCTCCCGCCGGTGTCTGATGAGATGTACCTCTTCCCCATCATTCTTTGGTCCTTGGCCTTTACGCCCACCAGCATCGGTTACGATTACCTTTGTTCCGCCACTGCCTCCAGCTGACAGTTCCATGTCCCCTTTGTTCTACTCATGAGGTTTCTTTGAGTCTCTGGGCCTCTCTAAGTCAGATCCACACCCCTTCCACAGGTGCAAGGCTGTCTTCCTGCGTCATGTTGTGTGCTTAAGGTTTTATATGACTGACCTTGGGCCCATCTGCAGAGCAGCTTCACTTGGCTGTTACTGCCCTAATGCCTAGCGCCATGTTTCATACAGGTTTGTCTAGAAGGCATTCCATGGGCTAGGAGGTGAAGATTGGATCCCCCATTCTTTGCACAACTCCTAAATATCTCCAGAGTTTTCACTGGTCCAGAGCAGAACAGGAGCTCAGGATGCCTTCTCAGAGTCAGTTTCCTTTTTTTTTTTTTCTGAGTCAGAGTCTCACTCTTGTTGCCCAGGCTGGAGTGTAGTGGCACACTCATGGCCACCGCAGCCTCAGCCTGCTGGGTTTAGGTGATCCTTCTGCCTCAACCTTCTAAGTAGCTGGAACTATAGACGCACACCACCACACCCGGCTAGTTTTTTTGTGATTTATTCTAGAGACAAGGTCTCACCAAGTTGCCCAGGCTAGTCTCGAATCCCTAGGCTCGTAATCCTCTCACCTCGGCCTCCCAAAGTGCTGGGATTACAGGCTGAGCCACTGCGCCCAGGCCAAGAGTCAGTTTCTAATGTCTACCTCTTTTGGTCTCTATTCCCACCTGCACATTTATTTTATATTAAAGATAATTATTATCTTTTGAAATCATCATGCATTCTTTCTAACTTATTTATTTATTATACTAAATTTATGTGCTTTTATATTATTTGCCTCCAGATTTTCAAAGTCAGGCTTTGAACGTGTGAAAAATCTTTTCTCTTTCAAGAATTCCAGGTCTTACAAATCAAAAGCTCTTTGACTTTTCAAGACTATTGTTTGTGTCTAGCTTTAAGATGCATTTGTTTACTAGGGCTCCTATAACAAAAGACCATGGATTGAGTGGCCTAAACAACAGAAATGTGTTTTCTCAAAATTCTGGAGACTGGAAATCCAAGGTCAAGGTGCTGACAGGGTTGGTTCCTCCTGAGGCCTCCCTCTTTGTTGGCAGTTGACCAGTTTTCCTCTGTGTCTTCACATGATCTCCCCTCAGTTTTGTATTATCTGTGTCCAAATCTTTTCGTATAAAGACACCAGTCATATTGGATGAAGATGCACCCAAATAAGCTCATTCTATCTTAATTACCTATTTGAAGGCCTGAACTCCAAATATAGTCTTATTTTGAGGTGCAGGGGCATTATGACTTCAACATATGAATTTGAGGGGTGCACGTGAAATAACCTATATAGAAACTCAGTTGACTTCTAAGTGTTCTTTGTGTTCTTTTGTGCCCTCTTTTCTCTGGGGCTAAAGGGTACAGGCTGTGGTAACGAACTCAGGGACCTGACCGGGGTCTCAGCCATCTGCACGAGCTTGTAGTGTACGAGGTCTTTCACAAGCTGGCTTCACTTACTCGTCCAACCTCTTCTCTCGCTTCTCTCTACCCTTCACTCTCTCTCCTCCAGTCACCCAAGATTTCTTTCAAATTCCTCAGATCCCCACTGTGTCTCTCTCTTCTGGGCCTTCAAAGATGTTTCCTCATCTCAAGTGCCTTTCCTCATTCTACTTTCCTCTATCTTGCTAACTCTTACAAATCATTCATGGCTCACTTTATGCTTTTCCCGGTACCTACAAATAGATTAAACCTTCTTAGTTATTAAGCTTCCCACAGCATATAGCTGTAATTACCATTTTATGGAACTCAGCCATTATGCTTTCCACGATTTGTGTAACCTCTGTATCTTCTGCTAGGCTGTAAGCCCCACAGTGGCAAGGACAGTATCTGTGTTGGTCACTGCTATATCCAGTGCTTGCCTCAATGTCCTACACAAAGTAGATGCCTGATAGGTATTTGTTTTCCAGCTTTATTGAGGTATAATCAATAAAGTAAAATGGACATTGCTGTTACCTTCATGGATTCTGGGCAGACTCTGCTTCTTCACATCATCAGCTTTCCATTTAAAATCCATTTAGAAGAACAAAATCATGTCCTTTGCAGCAACATGGATGCAGCTGGAAACCATCATTCTAAATGAACTGTCCCAGAAACATAAAACTGGATACCACAAGTCCTTACTTAGAAGTGGGCCCTAAACATTGGACATATGAGCACAAAGGCTGGAACAACTGATGGTGGGCATTACTAGCTGTGTGGGGGGTGGGATGGAGAGGAGTGTGGGGAGATAAGAGGCACACAGCCACCTACTGAGTACCACGTTCACTACCAGGCGAGAAAGGGCTCTCTCTAGAAGCCCCAACCTCACCTGCACGCAATTTGTTTATGTAACACATCCTCACATGTGTCCCGCAACTCTGAAATAAACAATGAAAGAAATCTGTTTGGCAGAGCCTAGGTCATGTGACCAATGTCCTAGCTACAGTGGGGGCCAGGGAAGAAATGTCTATTTTCATGTCTATAGTGGGATACAAGTGATGCCTTCTGAGGTGAGAAACTCCCAAACACAGGAAGGAGGTTCAGGTACTGGAAGGCCAAAAAGCATGACAAGTAATCACTGTGCTGTCGTTGCAGAAGCAAGAAGTTCCATGACCCCACAAAGAGGTATATGTCTTTATAATGTGTGTGTATGTGAGTATGTGCGTGTGTTTTAAAACATCTTTTCAATCTTTTTTTTCCTTTTTTTTGAGTTGGAGTCTCACTCTGTTGCCCAGACTGGAGTGCAGTGGCACGCTCCCGGCCACCGCAGCCTCGACCTGCTGGGCTCCGGCAATCCTTCCGCCTCAGTCTTACAAGTAGCCGGAACGACAGGCGTGCGCTACCATGCCCAGCTAATTTTTGATCAGTCGTCAAGACGAGGTCTCACCAAGTTGCCCAGGCTGCAGTCTCAGGCAATCCTCTTGTCTCGGCCTCCCAAAGTGCTGGGATGACAGGCTGAGCCACCGAGCCCGACCTAACATCTTTTCAATCTTTAACATCAACTTGCTGGAGCACAGCTAAAAAACATGCCCATAGAGATGCTAACACCAGTGCTCAGCTTTGCAAACTTACAACTGGTCGGTTCCACCCTCCATTCACACTCAATATCCCTGCCCGTTCCCCAAATTTTTCCATGTCCCCCATAAGCCTTTCCACAATCACCCTTCTCTTTGCTAACTTGATTTCTCCCTTTTATGTACCTGAATCTTCCCACTCCAAGAGATCAGGGGCTGTTCAATGATATTGGGCATCTGGCACTTACCATGGGACTGAGCACCTAAGACCCTCTCTAAGCAAACGGGTGTCACATGGAAACATGTGGGAGGAGCCCACCTACCCCACCACCTCCTGCACTACTGCATTCTCCTCAGTGCTTGGGGTTTCTTACTGCTATAAATCCCAATATGCCGTGCAACACTTTCTCACAGTTTCAGCACTACGACAACTTTTTGCTCCACGTCTTTGAGTGGCTTGCCAGCACCTGTGTGTTCTTAAGGCACAGCACGTGGCCAACCCATCAGTCAGCACGGAGCCTTCTCCCTGCATCCTTTCCTTCAGCCTTTCTTCTTTAGGCCTTCCACAGTTCCTCCGTGCTTATAATTCCCACCCCTTTTCACCAAAATCCTGCCTCTGAGTCATCTTCTCTTTCAGGAGCTGCTGATGAACAGAGAGAGATGAAGGTCAGGACTTGAAGCGACCTGGAAGAAATGACAGGAAAGCATTTCTCATAATGATCTGGTCTTTATTTGAAATATCTTTTCAAAACAAAAATGTAAAGACTTCTTATGCTGAGGTTAACCTCTTGCTAACACACACACTCTTCTTTTCATGCCGAAAGAGCATTTGTCTCGTTTACGGCCTCAGTCACGTCACAAAAACCCACTTCTGTCTAAATATAATTGGAAGTGTGTGCTCCAGAAAGAGAGTTAGAAGTAACCACACATCGTCCTGTCATAGGGCAAAGGCTTGAGCCTCAGCCAGGCCGGAGCCAGCTTATTAGCTGCCCTCGGGTCACCTGGTCTCTCTCTGGAAAAGGTGTACCCATCCTTAGTCCCTTAGTCCTTCGCACAAAGGCTGGGCCCTTGACCTTGAGGAAGAGTAGGTCAAGTAGAATACCATGTTGTCCTTTCCCTTTGTCAACTAGAGCTTCTCACTGCCAGGCAGAAGATGGAGAGGACATGTGGCCTTCAATGGCAACCATAATTGTTTGCCTCAGACAGAGAATGCAGCCATTGGGAAGTCTGTAGAAGAGTGTAATATACGAGAGAGGACCCCCCCAAAAAAACCAAGAATTATCTTTTGACGGGTAGTCCCCTCATAGTACCAGCGTCCCCCGCTGGGTACGTGTTCTAGGAACCCATTGGCATCAGTGTACCAGCTAGCGTTGTTGTAAGAGACTGCGTTCGGCTTCAGCAATTTTTTTTTTTGAGATTCTTTCAGTGTGTTTGCCCATTTCATGTGGGTGATTTACGAGCACACCTGCCCACACCACGCTGAGTGTTCAGCAGTCTGGGACCAAAGACAGCAGGATCCCTATGCCCCCATCCTCCCTATTCCCCCAGTGTTGCCCTGAGTGACTTTTTAATGTTTCCCGGATGAAAAATGTCCTCAAAGGGAAACATTTTGCCAACGTGGAAGAGGTGAAACAAAAAATGGCAGAAGCACTAAAAGACATCAAAATCAACAAGTTCAAAAACTGTTTTGAGCAATGGAAAAAGTGTCTCAATAGGTGTCTTGCATCAAACGAAGAGCACTTTGAAGGTGACATATAAGAATAAATGCACAATTTTTTATAAACAAATTCCATCTTTTGGGGGTTCCCCCCTTGTATGCCAAGCTATAGAAAGCCTTGCATGTGGTTCCATACTGGTTCTTTTTTTTTTTTTTGGGGTTGGAGTCTCACTGTCACCCAGACTGGAGTGCAGTGGCCGCTTCCGGCCACCGCAGCCTCGACCTGCTGGGCTCTGGCGATCCTTCCGCCTCAGCCTTCCAAGTAGCTGGAACCACAGGCGCGCGCTACCGTACCCGGCTAGTTTTGGATTTATTGTAGAGATGAGGTCTCGCCAAGTTGCCCAGGCGGGTCTCGAATCCGCGGGCTCAGGCAATCTACTCACCTCAGCCTCCCAAGGCGCGGGATTACAGGCTGAGCCACCGAGCCCGGCTGATATTTTTGTCTTCTATGCCCCATATTTGGACTCTTACTTTGGTGATTTGGATTTTTCTGCTAAAGTTAGGGTTTTGATGGGCTCTCTTTCCAGCTCCCATGCTGATTTGTTAGGCTCTCAATTTGTGATCTTTCCATTTTCTTGATGTGTGCTCGTAGAGTTATAAATTCCCCTCTTAGAACTTCTTTCGTGGCATCCCAGAGGCTTGGGTAAGATGTTTCTTCTTTTCATTTGTTTTCAGGAATCTTTTATTTTCTGTTCTGATTTTGGTGTTGACCTAGTCATTGTTTAGCATCATGCTGTTTAGTGTCCATGTCTTTGTGGGCTTTGGGGAAATTTTATTGTTGTTGATACTTATTTTTATTCCATGTGTTCTGAGAATGCACATGGCAAAATTTCAACCTTATGGAATGTTTATGTTTGATTTATGGCCAAGGATGTGATTGATCTTGGAGAATGTTCCATGTGGTGATAAGTCGAATGTATATTCTGTGGTTTTGGGGTGGAATATTCTGTAGGGATCTATTAAGTCCATTTGGTCGAATGTCAAGTTTAGGTTCTGAATCTCCTTGCTGATTTTTTGCCTCAATGATCTATCTAATGCTGTTAGTGAGGTATTCAAGTCCCCTGCTATAATAGTATTAGAGTTAATATCTTTTTTAGTTTACTTAGTAGTTGTTTTATGAATGCTGGTACTCCTGTGTTGGGTGTTATTTATTTAGGATGAATATTTCTTGTTGATTGTTTTAAACTTTTATCATTATGTAGTGTCCTTTTGTATTTTTTAAATTTTTGATAGCTTAAAGGTTGTTTTGTCTGATATTAGGATCACAACTCCTACCTTTTTCTGTGAACCATTTGCCTGAAAACTTGTTTTCCATCCTTTAACTTTGAGTCTGTGTATGTCCCTTGTGGTGAGATGAGTTTCCAGGATGCAGCAAATTATTGAGTCATGGTTTCTTATCCACTTTGCCATTCTGTGTCTTTTCAGTGGTGCATTTAGTCCATTCACATTCTGACTGGTATTGAAATGTGATTGTTTATCCCTGTCATGAGGTTCTTATAACGTTTTATCTTTGCTTGTTTTCTTCTTAGCTTTAGGGTAGATGTATGTGTATGTTTTTAAGTTTGTTGTTGCAATGTATTCTCTGTTGATTCTGTGCTCTGCTGTTCTCTTGGGTAGTGTGTGATCATTCTTTTTTTTTCTTTCTTCTGTGCTTGATTCTGTGCTCTGCTGTTCTTTTGGGTAGTGTGTGGTTATTCCTTTTTTTTTTTTTTCTTCTTTCTTTTTAAGTGTCTCCTATAGAGCTGGTATGGAACCTGCATAATCTCTTAGGGATTGAATGTCTGGAAAGATTTTAATTTTCCATCACTGATGAAGCTGAGCTTGGCTGGGTAGGAAATTCTTGGTTGAAATTGTTTATCTTTGAGGACTTTGAATATTGGACTCCTGTCCTTTCTTGCTTTTAGTGTTTCTGCTGATAGGTCTGCTGCTGTTCTGATTGGTTTTTCCCTGGTAGGCAGTCTGATCTTTCTCTCTTGCTGCCTTTCTTTTATACCTACTTTGTGTAGGTGAATTACTATGTGTCTAGGGATTGGTCTTGTCATTTGATGTCTTGTGGGGGGGTCTCTGTATCTCTTGTGTTTGACTGGTCACATCTCTGGTGAGACAGGGAAAGTTTTCTTGAATTACTTCCTGGAATACTTGCTCCAAGGTGGCCATTTCCCATTCTTCTGTGATACTGATCAGGCATATGTTTGACCTCTTGATATAATTGTATATCTCTTGCAGGCTTTGTTCTTTCTTTCTGAGTTTTCTTTCTATGTTTTTTACAGATTGGGTTAATTCTATGTTCTGGTCTTTGAGTTCTGAGATTTATTGTGCTTCTATGCTTGTCACCTTGTTATTTTTTTTTCCTGGATGAAAATTTTATTGCCAAAATCTCTGTTACAAGTTCTTTCAGTGTTGCATCTTGTCTTTCTTGAGTCTTATTCACTCTTTCCATCCAATCACTAATCCCTGTCATTTTCTGGGGCCATTCATTGGTGACTTCCATTGTTTGGTCTCCAAGGTCTGATTTTTTAAGCATTTTCTCTTTGTTACACTTGAAATTACCGGTGCTCTTCCACTGGTTTTTCCTCATTTGTGACAGATCTCTTGCTTTTCTGTTTTATTCTGTTATTCAGTGTTAGTGGGAGATCCTTTCACTTCTGAAGTTTGCTGAGTCCTCTATTCTTCCCTGATCCAGGCTCTGGATTTGTTCTATTTGGAACAGGACTGTTGAGAAGCTTTGCTGTCAATTGTAGTTTTGAAAGTCAAATAAGGTAGGTGATGGGGATCTAGGATTCAGAAACTATTTGCAAATCACAATGTTCACTGTGTTGTGTGTTCCCTGAGATCCACTCCCCACCACCACTCTATATGATGATGCAATGAGTATGTGTGTGTGTGTGCCCTGAGTCCAAGATACAGTAACAGCAATGAGGAGAACAGAGAAAAATAGAATGAAATAGGATGGACAAGAATTTTAAAAAAGAAAGAAAAATAACACAGAACATTTAAGCCGAAACCAAAGCAAAAAACAATTGAACATACACAGACATACACACATATCCCAAAACAAAACAAAAAGCATAAACAACAAAAAGTCAGAAAAACTAAACACACAAATACACATGTCTAGGACATAAATGGAGAAGAAAAAGGGAAAGTCCGGTGGGAGGAGGGGAGAGGAATTCAGACTGAACCCTCACACATATATTCACACACACTTAAAAAAAAATACAAAAAATAAAAAGGAGAATAAAAGCAAAAACAAACCAATAACAACAACAACAACAACAACAACAACAACAACAAAACTAGAGATGAACATTCAATCATTCACATACACACATAAAGAAGAAAAAAAAAAGAAAGAAAGAAAAAGAGAGAGAAAAAAGGAGTGGTGCAGATCAAACCATCACATACACATTCCTACAGAAAGAAAAAATCTTTAAAAAGTAGAATAACTATCAAACAAATAAGCAGAAAACTTTTAAAAAATTTTTTAAAAATTAAAAAAAGAAAAACACCCTGCCCTCTTGTTGCAGGTTCTGTAATTTTCCCTCTCATCTGGTTTTCTGCTATCTCCTACAGACCTTCTGCTTCTTTCACTCTCTCCCCATTGTCTGGAGAAGGGAAGAAGGGGCAGTCAGGGTGGGTGGTGCTGCAGTCCTCCCCTCCCACTCTCGTATGGTCAGGGAGATCCCCTCTGGTGGGGAAGTGTGGGATTATCTCTTCCCCAGGTATGTACTCGTGGGGGTTGCCCCAGCCAGGCCTATCCTGGAATGGAGTTCTCCTATTGCAGCTGATGTCCAGGCTCCGCCTGGGTTCATCCCTTTCAGTCATGTGCCAGCTATGTGGGTCTGATGTTCAGTGGATTGCTGGGGAGTAGGGAAGTTGGGTCAGACCTGGACTCACCACTGATCTCTTTGGAGTTCTCCCTTGTCCTTTTCTAGTCAAACCTTTTGTCCTGTGGCTGGATCAGGGTAGGGGGTGGAGCACCTGAGACTCAGCATTTGTCAGGTCCCTCCGAAGTTTGTGCTTTCAGGATATTCCCTCTGGGTCACGAACAACCCCTGAGTAGCTGATCTACCAGCCACAGAGATCGGGTCTGTTGCTCTGTGGTGAGCAAGTCCGAGCACTTTCCTGCCCTGTTTTCAAGATGGTGATGGGGTGCCTCTTTTGTCTTTTTCAGTAGGACTCTGCCTGGGTTCCCTCCACAGCCCTTGCTGCCAGTGTCTGGCCAGGCACTGCAGAGGTGAGGCAAATCCTGGAGCCAGCTGTCTCTCCTGTGCAGTGATGAGGCAGAGCCTGGGGCTGGTAGTCTCTCCCTACTGCTTCTTCACAGAAAAACTTGCGTCTGTTTCAAAAAAAAAATGATGCTTGGCTTCTGCAACCCAGGAAGCACTAGGGACCAAACAGCAGCTGCAACACCAGCTGCTTCACCAGAAGGGCCCTGGCCACTTGCTCACAATCCCACTCTTAGTCAGTCTCTCCCAGCATCTTCTTCTCAGGAAGAGTTTTTGTTGATTTTTTAAAAATGGTGCTCTACTTCTGCATCCTGGTAATCACTAGGGTCTAAGTCAAACAGCTGCCATACCAGCCATTTCACCAGGAGAGCCCTGTCCACTAGCTTCCTAGCCCTCACTCAGTCAGCCACTCACCAGCACACACATGAAATTTTCCATACACTCATGCACTCACTCACTCCAGGACTCGCATAGTCTGACTGGCTCAGCCACCATGTTCCTGACGTCTCACAGGTATCTTTTTTATATAGAGTGATTTGAGTTCCTCTGGGAAATTTCCAGAAGGAGGATTGTGAGGTCATATGGAATGTCAATTTTTAGATCTTTTAGGAATTGCCACACTGTTTTCTACAGAGGCTGTACAAATTTCTGCTCCCACCAACAATGTAGACGTGTTCCCTATTCCTCCCACATCCTCTCTAGCATCTGTTGTTTTTTGTTATTGATGATGGCCATTCTGACTGGAGTTAGGAGGTATCTCAGTGTTGTTTTAATTAGCATTTCTTTAATGATTAGTAAGGTTGAACATGTTTTTTTTCTTTTTTTATTTTAAAGGTGTGGGGTACAATTCAGGGTTAGGTATACAAATGTTCATTATGCAGGTACTCTTGTAGACATGGTCCCACTACCGCTAGTTCTGCCTCCCCCCACCACCCCGCAGTTTCCCACTACTGCTGATTATTTTCTTATAGTATTAACAATAAGTGTTCAAGGTTTGCTTATGAGTGAAAACATGTGATACTCAGTTGTTTCTGTGATGCATCACTCAGTTTTATAGACTCTACGTCCATCTAGGTTGCTGTGAAGTTCATAATTTTGTCCTTCTTTCTGACTGTGTAATATTTCATTGTGTATATGTACCACATTTTTTTATCCAGTCTTCTTTTGATGGGCAGCATGATTGGTTCCATCTTTCAGCTGTGAACAATGCTGTGATAAACATACGTTTGCAGGTATCTTTTTCATACAGTGATTTGAGTTCTTCCCGGTAGGGTATTGCAGGGTCATATGAAAGGTCAATTAGAAGTGTTCCTTTTTCACTGTATCCTTTCCAGCATCTGTTGTTTTTTGAGTTATTGACGATAGCCATCCTGCCTGGAGTTAGGTGATATCCCAGTATAGTTTTAATTTGTATTTCTTTGATGACAAGTAAAGCTGAACATTTTTTCATGTATCTGTAGGCTGCCCATATGTCTTCTTTTTATTTGTGTCTATTCATATCTTTTTCCCACTTTGTAATGGGGCTGTTTGTTTTTTTCTTTTCAGCATGTTTGAGTTCCTTATAGATCCTAGATGTTAGACCCTTTATCAGACATACAGTTGGCAAATATCTTTTGCCCAGTCTGTGGGCTATCTCCCTGCTCTCTTGATGGTTTCTTTGGCTTTGCAGAAACTTGTCAGTTTGATGAGGTCCCACTTGTCTATGGCCTGGGCACATGGGGTTTTGATCACGAATTGGTTGCCAGTTTCAATTTTCATAAGGGTGTCTCCTGTGTTTTCTAAGATTCTTATAGTTTGAGGTTTTACATTTAGCTCTTTATCCATTTAGAGTTGATTTTTGTGTATGGTGATAGGTAGGGATCTTGTTTTAATCTTCTATATGTTGTCAGCCAGTTTTCCCAGCACCATTTATTGAATAGGTTCTCCTCTCCCCAGTGGTTGATGATGGAGGCTTTGTCAAAGATGAATTGGTTGAGAAATTGATGTTTTGATTCCAGAATCTCTAGCCTGTTCTTGTACCAGTACCAGGATGTTTTGATTCTTGTAGCTTTATAATAAAGTTAAAAATCTTGGAGTGTGATACCTCCCACTTTTTTTCCCCTTCTTCTTTTTATTTTAAAGATTTGGCATACAATTCAGGGGGTTAGGTATACAAACGTTGATTATACAGCTACCCTTGTTGATTTTGTATGCCCCTCCCTCCCCTGGCAGTTTCTCTTAACTGCCAATCCCACCCCCTCCCCTGACAGTTTCCCACTACTGCCAATCCCTTTCTTATAGTATTATAATAATTGTTCAAGGTCTGCTTATGATTGAAAACATGTTACTCTGTTCTTTGTTTCTGTGATATATCACTGAGTATGATAGACTCTAAATCCATCCAAGTTGCTGCAAAGTCCATATGTTTGTCCTTCCTTATGGCTGCATATTATTCCATTGTGTATATGTACCACACTTTTTTAATCCAGTCCAGCTTCAATGGGCAACATGGTTGGTTCCATATTTTTGCTATTGTGAATAGAGCTGCAACAAACATACGTGTGCAGGTATCTTTTTTGTAGAATGATTTGAGTTCCTCCTGGCATATTCCTAATAGGGGAATTGCTGGGTCATATGGAGGATCAATTTCTAGTTCTTTCAGAAATTGCCACTCTGTCTTCCAAAGGGGTTGCACTAGTTTGCATTCCCACCAGCAGTGTAGAAGTGTTGCTTTTTCTCCGCATTCATACCAGCATCTTTTGTTGTTTGTTTTATTAATGATGGCCATTCTTACTGGGGTTAGGTGGTATCTCAATGTGGTTTTGATTTGCATTTCTCTGATGAGTGAGGCGGAGCACTTTTTTCATGTGTCTCTTGGCTGCCCGTATATCTTCTTTCAAGAAGTGTCTATTCATGTCTTTTGCCCACTTTTTAATGGGGCTGTTTGTTTTTTTCTTTTTGGTGCATTTGAGTTCCTTATAGATCCTAGATGTTAGGCCTTTGTCAGACATACAGTTGGCAAATATTTTTTCCCACTCTGTGGACTGTCTCCCTGCTCTTTTGATTGCTTCTTTTGCTTTGTTGAAGCTCCTTAGTTTGATGAGGTCCCACTTGTCTATCTTATTTCTTAAGGTATGGGCATTTAGGGTTCTGAATAGTAATTGATTGCCAGTTCCAATTTCCATAAGGGTGTCTCCTGCTTTTTCTAAGATTCCTACAGTTTGAGGTTTTACATTTAGGTCTTTGATCCATTTAGAGTTAATTTTTGCGTATGGTGATAGGTAGGAGTCCTGTTTCAATCTTCTGCATGTGATCAGCCATTTTTCCCAGCACCATTTACTGAATAGGTTCTCCTCTCCCCAGTGGTTGTTGTTGGAGGCGTTGTCAAAGATGAGTTGGTTGAGAAACTGAGGCTTTGTTTCTGAAATCTCTATCCTCCATTGGTCTGTGTGCCTGTTCTTGTACCAATACCAAACTGTTTTGATTACTGTAGCCTTATAGTAAAGTTTGAAGTCTGGAAATGTGATACCTCCTGCTTTGTTTCTTTTGCTAAGGATTGTTTTGGCTATTTGTGGTCCTTTATGTTTTCATGTGAATTTCTGTATTGTCATTTCCAGGTCTGAGAAGAATGAT
>CAUYQG010051124.1:0-20179 GCA_963574415.1 Tarsius wallacei | reverse complement strand
CACGCCCGGCTGATTTTTTGATTTATTGTAGAGATGAGGTCTCGCTTGCCCACGCGGGTCTCGAACCCGCGGGCTCAGGCAATCCACTCACCTCAGCCTCCCAAAGGCGCGGGATTACAGGCTGAGCCACCGAGCCCGGCTATGTATTCATTTAATGAAACACTACTCAACAATAAGAAGAAAAGTACTACTGATTTCTACAACAACACAGGTGAACCTCAAAAACAGTATGCACCAAGATAGAAGATAGATATAAAAGCCGCATCCTTTATGATTTCATTTATATACAATTCTAGAAGATGCCAATTAATCTGTAGTGGCAGAAGGCTGATCAGTAGTTACCTGGGAAAGGGAGTGGCAGGAAGGTATAGGGGGAAAGGATTGAAAAGGGGCATGAAAAAACTTTTGGGGAGTGAGGAATTTGTTTCTTATTTTGATTGTGATGTTGGCTTTACAGATATATTTATGTGTCAAAACTTACCAAGTTGCATACCTTAAACATGTTCAGTTTATTGCATGTCAGTTATACCCTGAGAAAGCTAATAAAAAGTGAGAGAGAGGGATTCTTGGTACAGGTGAGGCAGAGTGCTGCTGTTTTACACATGTGCTAAACTGGCTACCCAACAATAAATGGGGAAAAAAAGGTGATTCAAAAAGCTTTGAGGCACAGCACAAGAAGTGTATATAGTGACAGCAGAGTGTGGACAGAAAAGCCCAAATAGTAATGTAGACAGAAATTATTAGTAGCAATTTAATAATGATAGTAGCTTACAATTGTGTAATGTTTAGTCTTTCATACTCTTAGCACTAGCACATATATTACACACACACATTAGTACCTTATAATCTATATATTCTTTATGAAGATTATATATTTTATATATTGTATAGTATATGTAGTGATAATATAGTATTATAATATATATTTTCCAATTTAAATATATATTTTCTTATAACAAACTCAGTAGTACTGTATACATAGTTATACTATAGGTTAGAACCATATATAAACTCAGGAATATGTTATCTCCATTTTAAAGATGAAGAAACTGAAATCCAGAAAGTCTTAGCTGGTGACTTTGGTGAGTTTGGGCTGTTATAACAAAATACCATTGGTTGGCTGGTTTAAACACCAGAAATGTATTTCTCAGTTCCAGAGACTGGATGGAAGTCAAGATCAGGGTACCAGCATGGTCAGATTCAGGTGAGGACCCTCTTCCTGGCCTGTTAATCTCTGACTTCATGCTGTGTCCTTACATAGTGGACAAAGAAAGAAAAAGGAAGCAAGTTCTCTTTCTTGTCACTTCTTATAAGGGCACTGATCCCATCATCAGGGCTCCACCAACCTCATGACTTAATTGCTTCTCAAAAAGCCCATCTCAAAATATCGTTGCACTGGATATTAGGCTTCAACATATTAAATATGGGGGGATATAAACATGCAATTCATAACAGCTGGTAGGAAGCTAAAGTATATACCTGTGAAGATAAGTATAGACATAGACAGATACAGACAGTTCAGAGGGATAACTGGGAAAGAACCAAGCGTTAAAAGATAATTTTTGAAATTTCCTTTTCTTTTTTTTTTTTTTATTAAGTGAGGTCTTTCTGTGTTGCCCAGGCTGGTCTCGAACTCCTGGGCTTAAGCAATCCTCCCACCTAGACATCCCCAATACTGGGACCACAGGCATAAGCCAACATGCTCAGCCTAAGAAAGAATTTTTAATTGAAGATGGTAAATGCTAGCACATGTATATATGTTAATGGAATGATCCAGAAGAAAAGTTAAAAACTATGATTTAGAGGAAAAAACATAAATGCAGGAGTAAAGTCTTGAGAAGACAAGTCATGGAATTTATTCTATGATAAACTAATCTGCATTAGAATAAAACCTAACTTCCTAAACTTATCTTCTGTCAGTCCCCATTTCAAACATTAAACATCTCTAAATATTCTGCACACACCATGTTTTCCATTCCTCTGGACTTTGCTCTACTTTTAACCTCTTATAAGAACATCTCTCTCAGAACTCCCATTTGGTGACCTCTACCTCATTCTTCAATTCAAATATCAGTACCTCTGAGTAACTTTCTCCAGCTTCTTAAGATCATGTCTGTTCCTCCCTTCCTTACTATTCAGAGAGAACTTCCTATGACTCCTTATAGCTCTGATTACACTGCTTAGCAATATTTGTATTTACATCTGGTTCCCTCATTAGAAGGTTACATCCCTAAAGACTGGGCTATATATTTTCTTTTTAAAATTTTTGTCACCTTATCAAGCACAATGTCTACCATCGTGTTTGTTTTCCAGATGTGTTTTAAGGAGTGAAAATATGAATAAAATGTAACTGGCTCAACTGACTCTCAGGACATATTTACATGTAGGAAGAACTTCCAATATTTGATAATAACTCAGTAGAGAATGATACCATTTTAAACACTGCTTCTGTTAGCACGGAGAAACATATTCTATAAAATGCCCAGGGCCAATAAGATAATGCCCCTAGGGTTGAGACTAGCACCTAAAGCATTGCCTGATCTCTTGCCAGTGTATAGTCGCTTGCTTTGTCCCCTGGTATCCAATGACCCCTGAAGATGGAATGAGTATCCCTAGGCTACAAGCAGTTCTGTTGAGAGAGGCTGTATAGTTTTCCACTGAGCTATGTAGAGAGATTAAATTGAGCCACAAAGGCTAAAGGATCTGCCTGGGGCTAAAGAAAGCTGACATTTGAGTCCTGCAAGCTCTGGCCCCACTCACGTTTGGAGCATAGCCCTCTTTGCTTCAGCAAAGCTGCTAATAGTTTAAGCACTTACCGTAATAAAGCAGAAAATATAAACAATGCTTTGCCTCACTAATAGGCCTTTTTCGTAGATGCCAATTCTCTGCTGCAATTTTTCTTCAACAAACTAAGAGCATTAATGAAAGATGTTCTCTTTTTTTATATGTATAAAATACCTCTTAGTTCCAAAGCTGATACTGGTCTACCATGCCCAATGTGAGCCTTACACTTCTTATTTGAGATTTATAGCCAATTTTGAACTTGCTGCTACTGCTGTTTGTTTCTCATCCTATTTCTCTGGGCTAGCAAACCTATAAATAGTTTACATGCAGTTCAATTTTTTAGTCTATTTCCTCGACAGATTCTCAGGTTTGAGCCTTCTAAAATGGCAAGAGTAATCAGAATTGGACTTAGGGCACGGGAAACTACTTGGCAAAGATGTTACTGAAACCTTCTTTCTTGCTCCCTTATTGTTTCCCTTTGTCACCAAATTTTCTGCAGTACAAAGTCCTTGCACTCTCAGAAACAGGCTGCCCCTATTTACAGGGGGTCTATTTAGTAACTATGTTTCTGTTTAACGGCTTGGTCAGATCCTGTGTTTATTTCATTTCTGTTATAGTCAAAACTGTCTTTGTGTATGCCTATATTTAATGGTTTTCTCTTGGGACTCAGGTAATTCATATTTTATGTGAAGTAACTTAATTTTATAATGTGTCTTGTATAAATAGATTTTTTTCTCTCTCTGCTCCTCCACGACAATGACAATTTGATTTTCCATTTATGGTAACATTAATGTAATCTCCTGGAACTTAAGCACATCACTTCTGTCTAGTTTCTAACAGCAATCTCATTTGCCAAACTACAAATTGAGTGTAAAGTTTAATACAGATCTAGCATCACCAACATTAAGGAGAACTTTGGCTGAGTAGCCAGTCATAGATGAAGAGGGGAGCAGAAAATCCTCATGATAGCCTCTCATTTTTGTCTTGCTTTCCAGCTGATAATTGTCACCCAACTAGCTTCGGAAAAGTTGTAAAACTGTCTCTGCAAACAGGCATAAATTGTGCATATTTGATTTCCATTATAAGTACTATGAATCGCATCTTAGCAAAAGTCCTCATACCATATTAGTTTGAAAGGCATAAAAAAATACCTAAAAGCTTCCATTGCTTGTCATTAATGATACCCATATACTCCTTCCCACTGCCAATATTGCTGTCAATCAGGTAAATTAATGCTAAAAAAAAGTCTATGCTCAAATAAAGCCGACTGGGCCTGGAAGCGTTCATTCCAGTTCCATTGTTCTTAGGTACCATGCTGCTCTAACATAATAGCAATGGAGCTGAATCTCTGACATTCTGCATTTTAACTAGACTATTTTGACATTCTGTTTTACTCGTTATAATCATTTCTAAGGGAGAAAAAAAGGATACTTTCTATTTTGAACAAAAAAACATTTTTGGAATTCACTTCTAAAAAGATTTAGTCAAATTCAATTTTGTAAAATCATATACACCTACTTAAAAATACTCCAAAAATAGATAACTTATGTTAGCTCATAGTTTTTATTTCAACTTTTCGTTCCATTCAAGATCAATCCACCTTCTCGCATTGACTCTGTAATATACCTCCTCCAAATTTCTTTGGGTAGCTCTTCTGAAAATTAGGCTAGGCCTCAAGAATTTCTGAGTTTTAATTTAAAATACTTATTATTTTTTAATGCAAATATTTGACTGTCATCAGGACACTAATGATACCTTGTATCATATAGTCTTTTCCTCTATCCTAACGGTGTAGCCTCAGAGCTTACCCAGTGCCTTGCTGAGCTAAGGACTCACATGAAAGCTGATCTGCTGAGTTTCAAGCTGTATAAAACAGAGGTGACAATGTTAGGAGTAGAAGACTGAGACAGGGCCAGGAACATTATTTTGTGGAGCTAGCTGAGATCATTATAACTTCTCATGAAAAAGTGCCTTATCCACACTTCTATTATCTGTTGAATTGCTATTTTTCCAATGGTGCCACCAGCAGATTATAAACTCCTTGAAGGCAGGGTCTCTTATGTTCACTTTTGCATCTCTGAAGCATAGTATAAAGCTGGTCATGTGACAAGAAACCAGTACATATGTGTCAAATGAATGGATAGATGGATGGATGAACAAAAGAGTGAATGAATAAATTAATGAATGAACATCCTGGCTAAGCCAACATTAGTGGTTCATGTTAATCCTAATCTCCAATACATTGCTGGCAAGTCTTCTCATTCTAACTGCAAAAGAAGCTTTAAAAGGTAGTTTACAGCTTCAGATGTACAGTCAGGATAGCACTTGGTGCTAATTAAGAATAATTTTGGAAGGCGGAGTTGGCAGTAGTAGGAATCTGCCAGGGGAGGTGGGGCACACCTCATCAACAAGGGTACCTGCATAATGAACATTTGTATACCTAACCCTGAATTGTACCCCACATCTTTAAAATTAAAATTTTTTTTTAAAGAATATTTTTTCTCTTCAAAGCCCTAGACAGCCACAGCCTCACACAAGGTGCATACCTTGGCAAAGTGGACAGTCTGGATTTCAGCCCTGATAAGAGCTCCTTAGCCGGGAGCTCTTGTGTCAGCTGTAACCTGAAAGACCCATAGGACATCACCTCCCCAAAGCCCCGTTTTACTGATATTTATAACTAAGCAGATAATTGTTCTTTGCAGACAGAATAATGCTTTAATGTTAATGGATTCTTAATGACTATTATACCTATTGCTATCCTCATGATTTTTAAATTCCCAGTGCTTTAAGTTCTAACTATATATTTGTGCTCTAAAGTAGTTTTCCAAGAAAGTGATTGAAAACATTAAATTAGGACTCTACTAATTTACCAAATGAGACTTCCTGACAAACCATCTTGCTGATAAACAGTCAGAATCAAGTGCAGGGAAAATTCAATAATGAATTAACAAATATTCAATTGAGAATTTTCTATAAAATTAATTATGTTCTAGATTTAAGAAAGCTTACAGATAGCTAGCAGCAAGCTGAAGGTCACAGTGAGAGGTCTCATTCTTTCATGGTAAACAGCATTCCCAGTTTGTCCTTGTTTATTGACATATTGTGTTGCTCAATATTGCACTGAAAAACAAAGAATGAGTTCTAAAAAATATTCTAAGAAATTTCTAATTTCTTTAGTTACTTAATGAAGACACACTCGACTTTTGATTAGATAAACAACGTAATCTGCATTAGAAGAGCAGGTTGAAGTGCTTTACTCCACTGTACATGTAAATAATTGTGAAGATGCAGTCCTTAGCATCTGAAAGTGTTACCTACATCGCTCCAGGTACTGTCACATGCCAAGTGACTTAGAACAGGTATCCAGATAGTCATACAATTCTCAGTTTAAGTCACTTGTATAACCTTTACCAAAAAAAAGTCAAAATAATGATGAAAATAACCTATTGAAGGAGATAACCTTTATCATATTTAATTTTTAAAATTTGTATTGGTTCATAATAACTGTACATATTTACAAAGCATATGTCATATTTTGATACTTGTATATGATGTATAATAATTAAATCAGGTTATTTAGGATATCCATCACCTCAAACACTTATCATTTCTTTGTGTTGGGAAAAAAATTCAAATCTTCTAACTATTTTGAACACTAGAACGTATTCCTTCTATTTAACTGTATGTGTGTACCCATTCACCAATCTCTCTTTATCCCCAGCTCCACCCTTCTCAGCCTCTAGTAACTATCATTCTACTCTACTTCCATGAGATCAACTATTTTAGCTCCCACAGGTGAATAAGAACATGTGATAGTTATCTTTCTATGCCTAACTTATTTTGCCTACCATAAGGATCTCCAGTTCCATCCATGTTACTGCAAATAACAGGATCTTATTCTTTTTACGTCTTAATAGTATTTCATTGAGTATATGCACTACATTCTTTATCTATTCATCCATTCATCGAGGGAAACTTAGGTTGATTCCATATCTTGCTTATAAATTGTGCTACGACAAACAATGGGATGCCAGTATCCCTTTGATATACTGATTTCCTTTCCTTTGGGTAAATACAGAGTAGTGGGATTGTTGGATCATATGGTACTGCTATTTTTATTTTATTTTTTTTGAGTTGGGGTCTCACTCCGACACCCAGACTGTCGTGCAGTTGTGCGCTCATGGCCATCCCAGCGTCAACCTGCTGGGCACAGGCGATCCTTCCATCTCAGCCATCCAAGTAGCCAGAACCAGAGGTACGCTACCATGCCTGGCTATTTTTTTAAAATTTATTGTTGAGATGAGGTATCACCAAATTGCCAAGGCTGGTCTCGAACTCCTGGGTTCAGGCAATCCTCTCCCCTCGGTCTCCCAGAGTGCTGGGATTACAGGTTTGAGCCCAACCTTATTTTAGTTTTTTGAGAAACATTCATGCTGTTTTTCATAATGACTATACTAATTTACATTTCCACCAACAGTGGTTCCCTTTTCTCTGCATCCTCACCAGTAATTTTTGGTTTCTGTCTTTTTGATAATAGCCAGTCTAACTGAGATGAGATGATACTGCATTGTGGTTTTGATTTGCATATCCCTGACTAGTGATGTTGAGTATTTTTTCATATACTTGTCGGCCATTTGAATGTCTTCTTTTGAGAAATATCTATTCAGATACTTTGCCCCCTTTTTTAATGGGATCATTTGTTCTTTTTAAATATTGAGCTGAGTTCCTTGTATATACGAGTAAATAGTTTGCAAATATTTTATTCTAGTCTACAGATTGTCTCTTTATTTCGTTTTCATTCTTGTGCAGAGGCTTCTTAGTTTACTATTTGTATTAAATACTTAAATACAAATTTGAATGTTGTTGTTTTTATTGCCTATCCTTTTGAGGCCTTTATATAATCTTTGATTAAACAAATGTCCTAAAGCATTTCCCCTATGTTTTCTTTTAGTTGTGTTATAGCTGTAGGTCTTATATTTAAGTCTTTATTCCATTTTCAGTTGATTTTGTACATGGTGAGAGATAGGGATCTAGTTTCACTCTTCTGCATATGGATATCCAGTTTTCCCAGGACCATTTATTGAAGGTGTCCCTTCTTCGGTATTTGTTTTTAGCACCTTTGTCAAAAATCAGTTGGCTGTAAATACTTGGATTGATTTCTGGGTTCTCTATTGTATTCCACTGATCTCTATATCGTTTTTATACCAATAACATGCTACTTTGGCTACTATAGCTTTGTAGTATATTTTGAAGTCAAGTAGTGTGATACCTCTACCTTCATTCTTTCTGCTCAGTATCACTTTGGCTGCTCAGGGACTTTTGTGGTTTCACATTAATTTTAGAATTCTAGTTTCATCCCTGTGAAGAATGTCATTGGTATTTTGACAGAGATTGCATTGAATCTGTAGATTGCTTTAGGAAGTATAGTCATTTTAAAGATATTAAGTTTTCCAATTCATGAGCATGAGATGTCTTTCCATTTGTTTTCATTCTCTTCAATTTCTTTCCTCATGTTTTACAGTTTTCCTTGTAGAGCTCTTTCATCTTCTTGGTTAAATTTATTTCTAGATATTTTAATTTGAGGGGTATTGTAGATGGGATTGCTTTTTAAATTTCTTTTTCAGTTAGTTTATTATTAGTCTATAGAAAAGTTACTGATGTTTTTATGTTGGTTTTGTACCTGCAACTTTACTTCATCTGTTTATTAGTTCTAAGCATTTTTTGATGGAGTCTTCAGGTTTTACTATATATAAAACCATGTTGTATGCCAAGAAGGACAATTTGACTTTGTTTATTTGGATGCCTTTTTCTTCTTTCTCTTGCCTAGTTGCTCTTTTTAAAACTTCCAGTACTATCTTGAGGAAGAGTGATGAATGTGAATATCCTTGTTGGTTCTAGTTCTTAGAGAAAAGGTTTTCAGTTCTTATCCAATCAGTATGATGTTAGTCATGGGTTTTTCATATATAACCTTTGTTACATTGAAGTGTATTCTTTCTATGCCTACTTTGTTGAGAGTTTTTTTATCATGAAGTAATGTTGAATTGTATCAAATAATTTCTGCACCAATCAAAATAACCGTATGTATTTTACCTTTCATTCTTTTATTGTGATGTATCACATTTATTGATGTATATTTATTAAACCAACTTTATATCCCTGGAAATAGTCCCATTTGATCATGGCATATTGTGTTTTTGATGTGTTGTTGGATTCTACTCGCTTGAGGATTTTTGGTCTGGTTTTGGTATTAGAATAATGCTAGCTTCATAGAATGTGTTAGGAAAAATTTTCTTCTCTTCAATATTTTGAAGTAGTTTGAGAAAAATTGATGTTAGTTCTTCTTCATACATTTGGTAGAATTTAGCAGTAAAGCAGGACCATATAGTCCTGAGATTTTCTATACTAGTAGACTTTATTTGTTGCTTCAGTCTTCTTAATTGTTATTGATCTGTCAAGTTGTCTTTTCCTTATTTCTTTTTTCTTTATTGTTGTTCAATCTTGCTAGACTTTTATGTCCAGAAATGTATTCATTTTCTCCAGGTGTTTCAATTTGTTATCATATAACTCATTGTCTGTAATATTCTCTGAAGATCCTTTGTGTTTCTATGGTATCTGATGTAATGTATCCTTTTTTGTTTTGAATTTTATTTATTTGGATTTTCTTTTATCTTGGTTAGTGTAGCTAGCAGTATATCAATTTTGTTTATTTTTTCAGAAAGCCAACTCTTTGTTTCATTGATCCTTTTTTTGTCTCTATTTCATTTATTTCTGCCCTTATATTTATTTTTTCTTTCCATTAATTTTGAGAGTGATTTGTTCTTGCTTTTCTAATTCCTTAAAGTGCATTTTTGGGTTGTTGTTTTGAAATCCTTCTACTTTTGTGATGTAGGCATTTATTGTTATAAACTTCCTTCTTAACCCTGATTTTCTGTATCCCATAAGTTTTGGTTTGTTGTGTTTCCATTTTCATATTTGTTTCAATAAATTTTGAATTTCTTTTTTAATTTCTTCTTGAACTAATGGTTGTTCACCAGCTATATTGCTTAATTTCCATGTATTTGTACAGTTTCCAATGCTTCTCTTGTTATTGGTTTCTAGCTTTATTCCTGAGATGACCAAAACATCCCAGAGTAACTGTGTAGAAAAGGGCTCTGTTCTGATGTTCATTGACCCAACATAATAACGTGCCGAAGAAATAAACATCCATTGTGAACTGTTAGGTGTTTTGATGTCTACCTGATACTCTAAATAATACATATATTTTAAAACTTTTATAATAATTATTGTCATAATGACATGAAAAATAAATAATTTTCTAACATATTTTACACAATATAGGAAATTGTGACTTTATTACCTTTTGAAAACTCTTTATGAAACAATAGAAAAATAATGTCTTTTATCTCATTTGAATCCTATATTTATTCAATCTGGTTGAATTTTTGTTACTTATTAGTAACTACATTTTAAATAAAATTATAAATATTCTTTTCTAGCCACTAACCATCCTAAAAGGTTGTGGTTAGTCGTAAATACATCGCATTGGAAATTGGGAAGTATTGCAAATAGATCTTTAAATTTTAAAAATAAATAAGAAAATGATAGAATTAATTTATTTAAAGTTATCATGTTCCAAGAAGTTACAGTGATGAACAGATTAATCTATGTAAAACTTTAAACTTAGCATAATTTATAAAGAATACGTTTTACATATTATTTACTCATGAACATAAAGCATTTCATTCAATGAAGAATAGAAAATTTGACCAAACCACTGCTTTTCCAATTAAAATAAATAAAAAGAATGTTAGAGCATATACAATATTTGCCAATATCCTTCATCTCTTGTTTCATAATAAAGTGTGTTCTACTTTTTTTTGAGAGGGGACTCAAGGTCTCACTGTTACCCAGGCTAGAGTGTGTTGGCACAATCGCAACCCAATGGAGCCTCCACCTCCTGGGTTCAGGTGATACTTCTACCTTAGCTTCCCAAGTAGCTGGGACTATAGGCTTATACCACCATGCCCGGCGAATTTGCTTTATTTTCTATAGAGTCGGGTTCTTGGTATGTTGCCTACACTGGTCTTGAATTCCTGAGCTCAAGAAATCCTCCTACCTCAACCTTCCAAAATTCTGGGATTACAGGCATGAGTTACCATGCCCGGTCAAGTGTGTTCTACTTATTAATGAGCACATACTGTATACACAAATCTCTCACTTTAAAAAAAGAGGCAAAATAAATGTGTTTACAAACTAATAGTTTTAATCCTTCCTCTCAGTGTTTTCTGTCACCTAATAACCTTCCTCCCATTAAAGGACCCAAGCCATGCTGCCCTATAAACCTATATCTCAAAACAAAAACACACTTGTGAGTGTCAGAACCCTAGCTCTGATGTTACTGAGGTCTTAGAGAATTCAGATGAAGTCATTGCAAGATTCCTCCCCTACTTTCTGAGACAAGATCTTCTCCTGATATGAAAGCCGGCAAGGAAGCAAGGAATTTCCTTTAACATCAGCAGGTACTTGAGAAGGGGTGGGGCAATCCTGAGTCATCTTGCCCCCTCCCCCTAATCTTCACTTGAGTTTATGACAGCATTTTAGTAAGCCTGGGAGAAAGCAGAAGGGGCCTGCAGCTTTTTTCTAGAAAGTAGAAAAAAAAATCTCAGAATAGAGAGGATTTTATAGAATATCTAGGTCACAATTGGCAGCTGTGGTAAGCAGAATAATGGTCTCCCAAAGATGTCCACATCCTAATCCATGGAACCTGTGAATATGTTTTCTTACATGGCAAAGGGAATTTTCAGATGTAATTAATGTTAAAAACCTTGAGATGGGGAGATTATCCTAAATTATCCACGTGAGTCCTTAAAATTGGATAACCCTTCCCAGCTGTGGTCAGAGAGAGAGCGAGAGAGCGAGAGAGAGCAAGAGAGAGCGAGCGAGAGAGAGAGAGAGAGAGAGAGAGAGAGAGAGAGAGAGAAGAGAGAGAGAGACAGATGTGATGTAATGTGAGACAGATGAAGGAGCAGAGGGATGTGGCATTGTTGACTTGGAAGATGAAGGAAGAGGACCATAAGCCAAGGAATATGAATAACCTCTAGAAGCTAGGGGAAAAAAATGTAAGGATACAGAATCTCCCTAAGAGTCTTCAGAAAGGAACATAGTCTACCAACATATTGATTTTAGACCAATATATCTGACCTACTGTAAAACAATACATTTGTGTTGTTTTAAGCCATGGTTTGTGTTAATTTGTTAGAACAGCAGTAGGAAATGTGTACAGCTGCCCACAGGCTAGATCTGGCCTACTGTCAGGAAATTTCACATAAAACCATATTTACAATGTATCGAAAAAAATCCAGAAAATCTGTTAATATTAGTATGTATTTGCACATAGAAGAAATCTACTAGAGCTTAATAATGACCTCCTTCTTTCCACAGAAAGGGTTGCTGTTCAGGTCATCACAGTCTCAACTACCCACCCACCTTAGTTGTCTGTTTACCCATCTAGTCAATGCAAATATTTGATTTACAATATATGTCTAGGCATATGGACTTGAAATAGCCTCACATAATTTACCAGTTTTGTAGCATTATGTAAGAGCAATAGAGTAATTTCACTGTGGTCATCACAGTCTCAACTTAACTTGGTTGTTTGCCCATCTAGTTAATGCAGATATTTGATTTGCAACCCATGTCTAAACACATGGACTTGTAATAACCTCACAAAATTCATCAGGTCCATAGCATTATGTGAGACCAGTAGAGTAATTCCATTGTGGTCAAAGAATATTTTGGAGATGGTAAAATCTGTAGAAAACCCCAATAAAATTTCTATGCTTGGAGGAGGAATGAGGGGCTAATGGCTGGGAGTAATAGCTGAAGATGTCTTGCAGTCAGGAATAAAGGCAAATAGAGCAGTGGCCTGGGAGAGCAAGAACAACTGAAGATAACAGAAATGAAGACATCTCACTGAATGTCACCAGTTGCCCTTTCCCCATGCTTTGGCAATATATAAATACGCTTCCTGGAATTTAGGCATAGCACCAGGGAGGAAGAGAACCCTAAATCGACTAAGATTCATTTTATTTCACAGTAATGAAGGAGAGTATAGCTAAGTCTTTTTTTAAAAAAGCAATTAGTGGGGTACATTAAATGAAATAATGTATTAATCAAAGAGGCTGCACTAAACCAAGGTTAATGAAAATAGCTTGAATTCATCTGTTATGTCAAAAAATAAAGTACAAGAACAAAGGTGGTAAAAATTATAGTGTAAACAACTACGCTGAACTGAAAAGTCTCCTATGTCATCACGAGACAGTCTTCTCCTATTTCTCATGCCCCCAAACTTTAGCCCAGTCTTTCTTCCCTCTTTGCAAAAAGGAGCAGAGGACAGGAGTGAATCATCAAATGCATTAAATCTTAATTCAGGCTATTGTAGGAAGCATTATAGTATTGTTTTAACATTAGTTATCAGATTCAGTTGCCAATTTAAAATTTTTATATTTCTTGAATGCTTAAATTTGTGACAAAGAGTTTTAAATTTAGTTTATTAAGATAAAATTTATGTTAAAAACAATACATGGGGAACTAGCCAAATTCTCATCTCAATCACAGACCACCAGCTGTCTTGGGATGTAGTGGAGTAGGTGTGTGAGAGAAATTGAGGAGTTCTGTGCTCCTGTCTGGAATGGGAGGCCCCCTGAACCTTGTAGGACTCCACTCCCTCATGTGAAACTGCCTTACCCACAGCCATGCTCTGCCAAAATCCACGTGAACTGCTGCAGCACCAGGCCACACTCCAGGAACTCAACCCTTGTGTGGTAGCTTTCTAGCTGGTCTGGAAGGGATTGCCTCAAGAGCAAACTCCACAGTGGTAGACATCTCTTGGCTGAGGCAGGCTGCTGTGAGAACATTTGAGACCCTGTGATGACTGTACTTTGACATTCAAAAGACAAACAACGTGAGGCTAAGACAGAGCTGGGTGGGACACGTTGCCACAGCAAACTATCACTCCCAGTATAAACCCCTCTGTACCTGCCCTGTATAACAGTGTTACTCCAGTGGTCTAGGATTTCCTCCTAATCCCCACTTGGGTAGCCAAGAGGGTATATTTGCAGGGTGATTGAGCTCTTTTCTACCTGCACCCCCCTTGAGGGCTCAGGTCAGACAGAGAACTTGGGTAATTCCCAGAGCCCCCTCCTCCCCCCTCCCAGGTTGCCTTGGAGTAACACTCACCAAGGCCACAGCCACCATCACTGTTGACTTTCTCCCACAAGCCCCACCTCCTGGCTGGAGTTCAACAGTACAACCCACCACACCGAATATACAGTAATAGACAAAATAATTTTAAATATATATACTCTTAACACCAGAGCCCCAGCTTTATAAAAACAAACTCTACTAGACATAAAAAAAAGAGGTAGACAGCAAGGCAATAACAGTGGGAGACTTCAACTCTCTACTGACAGGAATAGACAGATCATAAAGTCAGATGATGATTTTTTTTTCCAGTTAAACTAGACCCTAGAATAAATAGAACTAACAGACATATTCAGAACATTCCACCCCAAAACTAAAGAATATACATTTTTTTCTCATCAGCAAATGGAACATACTACAAGATAGATCATATGATAGGCCACAAATCAAGTTTCAATAAATTTTAAAAAATCAAAATCATACAAAGCATCTTCTCAGACCACAGTGGAATAAAACTAGAAATTAACTCCAAAAAGAATTCACAAAACCAAATAAAAACACAACCTGCTCCTAAACTACCCTTGGGTCAATAATGAAGTCAAGATAGAAATTTTAAAATACCTCTAAATGAATGACAACCATGAAACAAGGTATTAAAAACTCTGGGAGATAGCCAAAGTTGTGTTTGGAGGAAAATGTATAGCACTTAAGACCCACATTAATAAGACTGAAAGATTGCATATCAACAACCTAACATCACATCTCAAGAAACCAGAAAAACACAAACCAAACACAAGGCTAACAGAAGAAAAGAAACCATGAAAATCAGAGTAGAAATAAATAAAATTGAAATTAAAAAAAAAAAATACAGACCAGGCACGGTGGCTCATGCCCATAATCCCAGAATTTGGGAGGCAGAGGTGAGATTACCTGAACCCAGCAATTTGAGAGAGGACTGGGCAACTTGGTGATACCTCATCTTTACAATACGTTTTTTAAAATAACTGCATATGGTGGCACGTGCCTATAGTTCCAGCTACTTGGAAGGCCGAGGTGAAGGATCACCTGAGTCCAGCAGGTTGTGCCACTGCACTTCAGTCTGGGCAACAGACTAAAACTCTGACTCAAAAAATTAAGAAAATCAAATATATAAAGGATCAATGAAACAAAAATTGGTTCTTTGAAAATATAAACAAAATTGATAGACCATTAACTAGATTAATTAAGAAACAAAGAGATAAGATTCAAATGAGCTCGATCAGAAATTAAAATGGGGACATTACAACTGATATGACAGAAATTTAAGAGATTATTCAAAGCTATTATGAACACCTCTATGCAAGCAACCTGGACAATCTAGAAGAAATGAATAAATTATTGGAAAAACAGAATCCCCCAACCTTGAATCAGGAAGAAATAGAAACACTGAACAAACCAATAACAGGTAGCCAGACTGAAACAGTAATTAGAAGTTTCCTTACAAGATAAAGTTCAGGACCTGATGGACTCACAGCTGAATTCTACCAGACATTCAAAGAAGAATTGGTACCAATTTTACTGAAACTATTCCACACGATTGAAGAGGAGAAAATCCTCCCTAACTCATTCTATGAAACCAATATCATACTGATACTAAAGCTAGGAAAAGACACAACAACAAACTACTGACCAATATCTCATATAGACAAAGACACAAAATCTTCAACAAAATACTAGCAAACTGAATTCATATTACATTAAAAAGAAAAAAAACACACACAACAAAGTGGGATTTATCCCAAGGATGCAAGGGTGGTTCAACCTACATACGTCAATAAATGTGATCCACTACTTAAACAGAATTTAAAACAAAAATCATGTGATCATTTAAATAGATGCAGAGAAAGCATTTGATAAAATCCAGCATCATTTCATGATAAAAACACTCAGTAAAATAGGCATAGAGGAAACATTCCCTAAAATAAAAAAAGCCATGTACGTCAAACTCATAACCATTGTCATCCTAAATGGAAAAAAAGTTGAAGGCATTCTCCCTAAGAACTGGAAAAGGCAAGGATATCCACTTTTGCCACTCCTGTTCAACATAGTACTAGAAGTCCTAACCAGAGCAGTCAGGAAAGAAAAAAAAATAAAAAATATCCAAAATGGAAAAGAAGAAATCAAACTATCTCTCTATGCCAATGATAAGGTCTTATACCTAGAGAATCTTAAAGACTCCTCCAAAATACTTCTAGACTTGACAAATTGATAAAGTTTCAGAAGACAAAATCAACACACAAATCGGGAGCACTGTTATACACCAATACTGACCATGCTGAGAATCAAGTCAATAACTCAACTCCATTTATAATAGCAGCCAAAAAGCTAAAATACCTAGGAATATATTTAACTAAGGAGGTGAAAGGAGAACTAAAAAACTCTGATGAAAGAAATTGTAGAGGACACAAATCAATGGAGAAACACCCCATGCTCATGAATTGGAAAAACCAACAATATTAAAATTACCATTTTACCCAAAATACCTACAGATTCAACACAATTCTTATCAAACTGCTAATGTAATTTTTCACAGAATTAGAAAAGACAATTTGAAAATTCATATGGAACCAAATAAAAGCCAGAACAGCCAAAACCATCCTAAGCAAAAAGAAAAAAGTTGGAGGTATCACATTATCCAATTTCAAATTATATTACAAGGCTGTAGTAACCAAAACAGCATGGTACTGGTACAAAAGCAGACACATGGACCAATGGAACAGAATAGAGAATCCAGAAATAGACTCAAATACCTACAACCAACTGATCTTTGACAAAGCAGACAAAAAACATACACCGGGGAAAGGACATCTTATTCAACAAATGGTACTGAAAATTGGATAGCTGCACCCAGAAAAATTAAACTTGATCCCCACAGACAAAAATTAACTCAAGATGGTTTAAAGACTTAAAGTCAGACCTGAAACCATAAAATTCCTAGAAGAAAATCTAGGAAAAGCTCATCTGGACATTAGCCTAGGCAAATAATTTATGGCTAAAACCCCAAAAGCAAATATAACAAAACAAAAATAAATAAGTGGAACTTAGTTAAACTAAAAAGCTTCTGCACAGCCAAATAAATCATCAGAGAGCATATGGGCAACCTACAGAATGGGAGAAGACATTTGCAAACTACACATCTGACAAAGGACTAATATACAGAATCTACAAATAACTCAAATCAGCAGGAGAAATATAAATGACATGAACAGACATCTCTTATAAGAAGATATACAAATGGCCAACAAACATATGAAAAATTGCTCAACATATTTAATTGTCAGGGGCATGCAGATCAAAACCACAGTGAGATAGCACCTTGTACCTTAAATGATCATCATTTAAAAAACAAAAAACAATAGATGCTTGTGGGAGTGTAAATTAGTATAACCTCTATGGAAATCAGTTTGGAGATTTCTCAAAGAACTAAAAGTAAATTTACCATTTGATCCAGCAATCCCACTACCCAAAGGAACAGAGTGTCTTATACGAAAAAGACGCTTGCACCTGCATATTCATTGCAGCACAATTCATAATTGCAAAGTTGTGGAATCAACTTAAATGCCCATCTGCTGATCAGTGAATAATGAAAATGTGGTATATATACACTATGGAATACTATTCAGCTATCAAAAAGAATGAAATTATGTCTTTAGCAGAAACTTGGATGGAATTGGAGAACATCATCCTCAGTGAACTAACTCAGGAACAGAGAACCAAACACCATGTGCCCTCACTTATAAGTAGGAGCTAAACTCAGCATATGCAAAGACATCCAGAGTGATATAATGGACACTGGAGACTCAGGAGGAAGAGGAAGGGTAGGGATGGAGGGATAGAAAATCACCTATTGGGTACACCTATATGCACAAGTGGAGATGGTGGGTACACTTAGAGCCCAGACCAAAAACCACTTGTACTCCCTAAAGCTATTGAAATAAAGAAAGATAAAATAAAATCACTAAGACTGAAAAAAATGTGCATAAAGTAAACATTTTAAGTGTACAATCTGATGAATTTTGACAAATGTATACACCCATGAGTGAAACCATCCCCTCCATCCCCTGCAATGAAGATGCAGAACATTTCTGCCATCCCCAGTGAAAATATGGAACAATTCATAACATTTCCTCATGCTCCTCTGAAGTAAATCTTACCCCTCATCCTAGGCGACAGCTGACCTGATTTCTATCATAATTTACTTTTGCCTTCTCTTTAGGACTTCACATAACTTTAATGATATACTGTCATCTTTTTTCTCTGGCTTCTTTTATTTGCCATAATGCTTAAAAATGTTATTCACATTGCTGAATGAATTTGTACTTTTTTATTGTTGAGTAGTATTGCATTGCATGGTTAAATAAACAGTTTATGCATTCATCTCTTGATGGAGTTTGTTTCCAGGTTTGGACTATTATAAATAAACCTGCTATAAACATATTTGGGTATAAGATTTTTTCTTTACTCTTGTGTTAACACCTAGAAGTAAAATCACCACGTCTTTTGGTAAGCATATGATTTATTTATAAAAATGATTTTAAAAAATTACTTAGAAAATGATTCATTTGTAAAAAGCTGCCATTTTTCTAAAGTAGTTTTTTCTAAAGTAGTACTCTTCTGACAGTAAAGTGTGGATATATTACTTGCTCCACATGCTCACGCTCACCAACACTTGGCATTGACAGTCATTTAAATGACTGGCATCAGCCATCTTAGTAGGGATGAAGTAGTATCTTGTGGTTTTAGTACCTGTTCCCTTAAAATGCTTAGTAATGCTGAGATCTTTTTTATGTGCCTATTGCCTATTTGAATGTCTTCATTTGTAAGTATCTGTAAAAATCTCTTTGCCTGTTTGTATTGCATTATTTTCTTCCTTTATTGAGTGGTAAATATCATTTATATAGTCCTGTTACAAGTTCTTTATCAGGCTTATGTGGCAAGTATTTCCTTCTAACCTGCATAATGTCTTTTTATGTTCTCAATAATGTCTTTTAAAGAAGAGTTTTACTTTTGATGATGTCCAACTTATCCTTTTCCCCTTTTATTTTACGGTATTTTATTTAAAAAAATTTTGCCAGCCCAAAAGGTACCAATATTTTCTCCTATGTTTCTTTCTAGAAATTCCATAGTTTTAGCTTTTATGTTTAGGTATGTGATATTTCTAATTAAATTTGGCGTAAGATCAAAATTCATATTTTCCATATGAATAACTGATTGTTCCAATACCATTTTTTTTGAAAAGTCTGCTTTCTCCTTTGAAGTAGATACCTTTGTTAGAATTAATTGCCCATACATGTGTAAAGTATGTTTCAAGACTTTTTTTTCATTGTTTTATATGGTTATCTATGCAAGTGTCATACTGTCTAGGTTATTGTATCTCTAAAGTGAACCTTGAACTTGAGAAGCATGTCATCTGACTTTTTTTTGTCAAAATTGCTTGACTACTCTAGAGTCTTTGTATTTCCATATCACTTTTAGACATAATTCCTTAATTTCTACCAAAAAAAAACCTGCTGTGATTTTGATAGAAAGTGCTTTGGATTTATTGCTCTATTTAGGGAGAATGGACGTCTTTATGTTACTGAGTCTTTTACTCCATGAACATGATGTATCTTTCCATTTATTTAGATCCCTTTCATTTTGCTCAGCAATGCCATAGTTTTTAGTGTAGACATCTTACATTTATTTCTATTAAGTTGTTTTTGCTTCTTTTGTAAGTGGTATTATTTTTTTTTTATTGTGATATTGAGGGGTACATTTAAGGGTTAGGTACACAAATATGTCTCATTCAGGCACCCTTGTTTGTAAGAAGTGTCCCCCCATCCCCAGACAGGTATTTACTGCCATTAATTGCTTCCCCTATCTCTCCCACCCCCCCATCGTTTCCCACCACAGTCAGTCATTTTCTTGTGGTAATACATTGGGTGATCAAGGTCTACTATATGAGTGAGAACATGTGACACTCAGTTTTTTGTTTCTGTGAGAGGTCACTCAGTATTATAGACCCTAGTTCCATCCAGGTTGCTGCGAAATTCATGATTTCATTCTTTCTTATGGCTGCGTAGTATTCCATTGTGTATATGTACCACATTTTTTTAATCCAGTCCTCTTTTGATGGACAGCAAGGTTGCTTCCAGGTTCTTGCTATTGTGAACAA